>CAUYON010042836.1:0-17349 GCA_963573935.1 Arctocebus calabarensis
ACAGGCAAGGCCCTTCCAGCCTGCAGTCCCACTTCTGTCCCACCGCTGTCCCACCTACAGCTGCCTACAGGATCAGACCAAATGAACAGACACAACCACTTGCCCAATCTCCGCCGCTTTAGCCTTCCTCAGGGTGTCCAGAAGCCTCATGGTGTCTCCCTGTGTCCCCAAAGGGAAGTTTCTGGGCAGATCCTGCCTGGCAGAGATGCCTGAAGTCCTCTCTCCCCAGTCTCACTGTGCCCAGCCGCAAGGAAGCTGTTACTCGTCTGCCATCTTGCTCCGCCTCCCCCTCCCCCAAAGTTTCAATGACTTTCTGCAAACAGATTTGTGAATGGATCTGTTAGAATAAAAAAGAACAAAATGGCCTTTGTTATGTTGTGTGGCCTAAATAATCCTCTTTCTTTATAGAGAAAAAAAATCGCAGAGAACATTTTAGTGTGGGGAAGGAAAGCTGGAGTAAAGCAGGAGGGTGGTGTGGCCGCCACAAATCTGGTGCTGTCTTCATCTGTACCAGGTTTCCTGCCAATCCCATTTAATCCTCTTTGCACCCCTCATTTGAACCTCCAACTTCAAGTTTGGGGAACACAACCAATGGAACATGAAATGTAAAACAAGATCCCGCCAAACACAGTCAGCTCTCTCTGGCTTCAAGTCAAAACGTAGCTGAACCACAAAGCTTCACCACCTGGTTTTGAGTAAAAACCACACTGAACCACCTTTTTTTTTTTCATGGTTTCGGTTTGAAAATGGGGTTTCACGCAGAGCCTGCCCTAGTTTCAGATGAGTTCCTTGGCAGAGCACAGGCAAGTCTCCAGCTCACGTGGACTCTGCTTCTGGGGCAGCCACCTCAGAGGTCCTGCCCTCAGATGGCCCACGTGTGGCACAGTCTTGTTCACGTGATAACTGAGATGACAGAAGACATAAAGATATATCAACAAGAAACACAATCAAAGAGCTCTTCTCTTTGCACTTAGCTTTACAAAAGCAGAGAAGAAAAATTTCAGAAAGCAATGAATTTATAAAGCTGTGGGAGGAACAAAGAGTAAAACTCTATTTGTGAATGGAGGCATGCAGAATATTCCAGGCCAAAATTCCAATTCATCAGAAATAATGAAATAATAATGGCAAAGTGGACTATAATAGTTCACCAACAGGAAATGTGAAAGCAAACTCAATTTTCCCTTGCTGGAATATTCAGACCAAGTCATGGTGTCAGGGATGAATTTCTCCCTGGAGATTTGAAGTGGATTTGCTATAGTTTGTGTGCTATGTTGGCAATAGTAGAAAGGATTAAAATGCTCCTTAGAAGTGAACAGTGTCAGATGACCCATTTGCCCCAGATGGCAATGACATTTGGTAACAGAGTCCAATTTAAAGGACTTTCAAGGTAAATTAAACTTGTACTTGGGAAATACAAATTTAATAAGAGGATTTATAAGAGAATGATAATAATGACCACTCGGAAGAAAGGATTGGGTCTGTGATAAAACATTTATCACATTAATAGATGCAAAGTTTGGAAAACTAACTAAAAGAGAAAATAAATGGCTTGTTAAAAAGTAACTTTTATCTGTGTAGTACCATAACATTTACTTACAAAAATTTCCCACACATGACAACACTGGATACAGGTCCCGGAGAGATTATGTGGCTCATCCAATCCAGATCAGGAAGCCAGTGAATTGCAGGATTTGACCTTCCTTCATTCATCTCCATTCACAGACAAAAATTTGCCCTCAGTGTAACTACATAGCAAAGGAGACAATCAAATACATCAACTACTACAATATAATGTCACAAGTGTCAGAGTGGAGCATCTTTTCTACATCTACTTGTCCCTTTGTACATAAACACACAGGGCACTGGAACTCAAGAGAGTCCACCTGGCTGACAGATCTGGAGATGGAGGGAGAAGAGCCTCATAGCATGGGACCATCCGGTGAGCCAGGAATGCATTCAAGTGACGGGTTTCACTTGGGATATATCGGTTTGGAGGAGGCAATGAAGTATATAAGTAGAGTTGTCCAGCTATTAAGGTTTAGAATCCCAGGGAAAGAGTTCTGGGCTGGAGACATGAGTTTGAGAGCCATGAAAGTAAAACATTAATGACATCACCCAGGACAAGATATAGAGGGAGGAGAGATCACAGCAGGCATCAGGGTTTGTGACCCGTGGACTGGAGGGCATGGGGCCAACCTAAGGGAAGATGCCTATGGGAGTGGACCCGTCCCAGCCGGAGTGGGCATTCTTGTCATTCTGCAGAGTAGAGCAATGTGAAATCCCCAAACACTTTTTAAGAAGAAAGTCATAGTTCACTTATCCATTATAGTATATAGTCTATAATAAATAAACCTAACATAAACACCTCCTTTACAAAAAGGATCGATCAAAGGTGATCCTTTATTTTATGATAGGATTTGCAGTAGAATTCTATCCAAATAGTAAATGTCTTTACTTTAATGATGGTTAACATATGACTCATTTTACCAAGCACAAAACAAAAATTGCGATTTACACTCTTTATAGAAACCCAGATTTACCTTTGATTATTTTCATTTGTTTTCCTCTTATGGCCATGCATATTATAAATTTCTTAAGATAGAGAAAGAATATTTGGACAAATAGGACCATCAGATTCAATCAGTTTTCACTTCCAAATGTCCTTTAGCACAGAGCCTAGTAAAACTTCTATTTATTTAATTGCCATGGAATTGGGAAATGTTTCGCTATAGACTATTGATATGAAGACAGAAACCAAATGGACATGTCCCTAGATAGAAAGTATTAGTTCCAGGCCTCCAAGGGTCAGCGTTGGGCTCTTTAGTTCAATATTTTAAGAATCATCTGGAAGTCAGAACATTGAGCAGTGAAATTTCCAGTTTTTCTAGTAAAAATGAGCTTACTCAGGTATCATATAACTAGAATACAGAAAGATCTGGGTAGTAGATACAAAAATGCCACATAAACTTAGAGGATGGCCTGTTCAATGAAGAAAGCATTCTCACCCATATTTTTTAAATGATGGTCTCTAAAGGATCATTTCCACCTCTTCACCTTTGAAGATCATTGAAATGGCCCCAGAGATTGCTGTCCCAGGAGAGGCGTCAGTGCCGTGCACGCCGCCATCAGGGCAGGCCACAGAAATGCTTTATAGGGAGCTGGTGAACCACACATTACGTTGTTACGCTTGTTCTGTAAAATATGTGGTGCTTGAGGTTTGATTGTTGCAATCAGTTGGCTCCATAGAAGAAGCGTCTCTGCCCCTCCTGAGCTGTGGAGCTTCCCTCCGTATCTCCCGCACCCTCGTGGACCGTGTTCTCTCCTCTGCTCAGCCATGCGTGGGTCTTCTCCTCCAACTCAGAGAAGGCGCAGGCACTTGCCTTCTGACGGAGACCCTGTTCACAGTCCGCACCCATGCATAACAGATGATCAAAGGACAGGTGGGCTAGCTGGTGGCTGGATGACAAACATGGAAGACAGTAAGAGAATAAGGTGCTGTCGTAAGATAAAGTAAAAGGATTGTCATTCTTTAGACTACAATGATTACAAGCAGGAGTTAAAGTTAACAAGGCTCCAAATGTTTGGCCTTTTCCTGGCTTTTTCTGATCAATCTAGTACTATCTAGAAATCAGTTAAGGGAAGTTAAAAAAGTTTAAGTAGCATGCTTCATCTCTGAAGGTCACGGTCTCGACTGGCAGCTACTGTGTGGTCTCATACAAATTTCTATAGTGGAAAGAACTGGCCAAACCTTATATTTCTTCACGGTTCTGGGGAGTTTAACACTAGAACTTGACACTTGAGCTTAATCAGTCAATTCAAACTGCGGCTAAGCACAGCATAGCATAAACAAAAGCATAGACTTTTTGACATATTCTTCAGACTCTGCGCCTCAGTTTCCTCCTGGGTATAGTTAAGATACATGTCTAATACCTACAGAACCTTAAATAATTGTGATGATCAAATGGGCTAACGTATATATATATAAAACCCTAAGTTTACAAACAGCTAGTAAGTGAGGAACCGCTGCTGAAATCCAAAATTATTTAAGTCCAGAGGCCTTTTTTCTTTCTTTTCGTTTTGAAATAATTTGAAGGTGCAGGAAAGTTGCAAAAGCAACACGAAGAACCGCTGTACGCTCTTCAGCCAGATTGACCAATTGTTAGCTTCTTGCTACATAAGCTGGGGTTTTCATCGTGTGCTGTGGGTCCATAATAGTCTATGAAAGACACACGATCAGAGTGCCTACGTCCCAGGGCTAGTGTGAGAGTTAAATGAGCTCACAGGTGTGAAGGACAGGATGCAGGCATTAATAGTTGCAGCAAAACACAACAGGAATTCTGACTGTCTTAGTGGCTCAGTAAAGGTAAAAGGAGAAAATGAATCCCTCTTTTAGGAAGGGAGGAACGGGGCACTGGAAAGGCTCCTTGGAAAAGATGACCTTTGAGGACAAAGGTCAATCTTAAGACACCCCTCAGTCCACGATCAGAACGAAACAGCAGTGCCCGTGTCTTACCTTATCTGCCTTCTCCCAGGGAAAGCACTGAATTTGGAAAATCTCAAAAGAATATGAGCTGATTTCATTTGGAAAAGTGAATTCTGCTATCCCCAAACTGATTTTGCAGGGGTCATCTGTGGCGCTTCCAAAACTTGTCACTGTGATGAATAAAACATCTTTCCACTGTATCTCCTCCTTGCAAACCTCTAGCCTTGAAGCAGAAGTTCAAATTTCCTAATGCTTTTGCAATTCTGGGAAGTGAAAAGTGACCTCTCCAAAGACATCTATTTATTTAGCTGTGCAAAGCCTTGTCTGAAGGTATGAAAACCCATTAAATACATCCCTCGAATAAACACTCTCAAGGCATAGCAAGCATGTGTGTAAGGCACAGCCGTAAGTGCAAGAAGAAAGATTCGACATTGGGCATCCAGCCCTTCAAGTTCATGGAGAATACACACACATGTGGCCACAGCAAGAAACGGCCAAATACCCAGAACAGATATGATCCATACCTTATAAAATGGTCTGTAGCCCATAAAAGCAACCCTCAAAATGATCCATTTTGCAAAGTAAGCGTGACACCAGACTTTTGTCCTTCTTTCTGTTCTCATTCTCCTTTTGACTTATTTGTGGAAAGTTATAATTAGATTGTGCTTGGCCTTTTTGGCTTTCACTGATAAAGTGCTGTAAATTCTGGACCTCCTCCCTGAGTACAGTCACTTATGAATTTTGCTTTGTTTTGGTCTTTACACACTGCACCATGTGCAGACCCGGCTGCTGCAAGGCATGGTTCCATCTTCCTGGCATGCAGGAGAGCCACTGAGAGATATCATATGGTCTCCTGGCAGAAGTACAAAGTGCCTCTTGTCGTTTGATCTACTGTCTTAAACTTAAATGCAAAATCTGATAATTGGGTTAGGCAGGAGAAGAGAATGAGCAGTAAAGTTCTTTCCATTTCCGTTGGCTATTTCTCCAGGTTTCATTTTCCCTTCCTTTCTTGCGCTCTCTTTCTCCTCTCCCCATTTTCCCTTTTTCTTTCCCCCCTCAGCCTTTGCAAGAGGCAGACTCACTGGCCTATGAGTAACATGGATTAGAAGAAGAAGAGATGGGCTGATGGCTGGAAAACCCTTGTTTTTCCCGGGGCTGGGGGGGCCAGTCGCCTCCGCCAGCTCCTCGCGGGATGGTATCAGACGTTTGTTCCTTTAGCTGCATTGCCTACAACCATCCTCAGCTTGCAAACACCAAAGGCATGGCAGGTTTACTCGTTTAGAAATATTACTGCCTTTTCAGACGTGGGTTTGTTTAATGTAAAAGGAATTCGTCCTCGTCTCTCTGGTTTGGGCCATTAAGCAGACAGAGGCTTGTACTTCAAAGGGCATGAGAGATAAATGAAAACTGAACTTCCTCTTCGCACAGAAGGAGCCTGTAATGGGAAAAGCCTGCCGGAGACCTCTCTGCGGCATGGCTTCTACGTGGGGAGAGAGAGCTTTTCTCCCCTGATTTCATCACTCCACGCCCATTGCAGAATCGCCGGCGTGGTTACTGAATTGTTTTAGTTGGTCGTAAACCTCCAACATGGCTTCCTCAAGTACATGAATTTTGCACTAAGGGGAGTAGAAAGTTCAGAAGTGACAAAACTTTTTGTCAGCATCACTCTTTCGAATCGTAAAGGGCAACTACTCACCTTCAAGGAGTCACTAAAGTTTTCCACTGGCCAGGCACCCTGCTCCCTAGGGTGGATGCTTCCTACGCACCCTACAGCAGTGCTGGAATGTTCCAGAAACTTCTGGGTTTGGGGATGGCAGCAAGGCCCATAGGCCCTTCCCTGCATCCCATTCCAATATTAGCACAGACCAATCATCTAGACTCGGGACAAAAGAACATTCTAGATAGTCTTGGATTGAGAATGTAGAAAATAGGGAGACTGCCTGAGGAGCTGGTGAGGTAGAGAAAGGGAGATAAGCGAAGAAGCCCCCCACCTCCATGCCGGCCACCCGTTCAGTGATTCTCCCTGGATCTCTGCTCGCAGAGAGGCCCATCACACGTGCAGATGCTTCAGACCCTTTTAACCAGAACCTCAATTTCTGAAACTTCTCCGCACTTGCTCTGGTTACCCCACATGGTGCTGCAGATCTGAAGGACTCTGTGGAGGGACTTGTAACTGGAGGGTGACAGCCAGCACCACAGCAAAGGGCTCAGAACCTCGTGCAGTCCTAGACCTCAGCCACTCTGCGGCCTGCCTCCTGAGCACATTCTGGCCCCTGGGAAAGTGGCAGAAAGCTGGAGCCAGGGTCTGGAGATGGGGGGGGGGAATACAGCTGCCTGGCGTTGCTCAGTGCTGGAGGAGGAGGACCGGCGGTGCCCACCGTGTCCCTAGTTGGCTCCATTCAGGAGCCCCCAAACTGGTTTGGATCTGACGTGGAATAGAAGGTGATTCTCTGAAACAGGTGATTGCTGGAAGCTGCCTTGGAAACAAAGGACCGTTGTTGCAGAAGAATGCAGCGTGGTTTTGCCAATTTTCTGAGTGCAGTCCTTCAACCGAATAGCTGACACCCTGCTGCGGAGGCCTTGGAGCATCTCGGGGCTGGTGCCAACTGGTCCCCTTCCCCGCTGCAGTCACGTCCTGCCTCGTTTCTGTGATTCTGCGTCATTTCTCATCACTGTGGAGCCAGAGAACCCTTTTGTCCCTAACGCACTAAATTACACCTTTTCAACTTAACACCCCAAACCACTCTTGGGTGTCTTATGCATGTCTGCAAGAGGGCTGATTTGTGACAACACTGGGCCCCAGTGTTTGGGGGGGCAGAGTGCAGCCTCCCCCACATTTATGAGAGGGACCCAATGGCGAGGCTTAGTCTCAATGTCCTGCAGGGGGACCCTCAATTACTCCTCCTATTCAATCAAAAGCTCAGTAGATAAACACTATTTTAAAAAACAAGCTTGTGGATTTGTTTTAATTGCATCCCAAAGATTTAGTCCCAGTTACTGGAGAAATTGGATAATCGTCTGAATAATCCTGTTCAAATGTGCCCTCACTCTCAGGCTCCAGAGCCCTCCTTCCGTCCCCTTTTCTGGCACATTTTACTGAAGAGAATGATTTACAGTAATGGCAGTTTCCTTGTTTGTAGCCTCCATCACCGTAAAAAGTGAAAATCGAAAACTCTTGGGTGGAAATTAATTTAGAAACATTACAACAATTCTTCTATGGCAGATATAGCCATAATAGCAATTTCAGTGGGAAAGGCAAAAATAAATAGAAGGCAAATGACATTCTTTCCATTTGCAGCAAACCCTTAATCGGATCGATTGCCTGATCCTTAGGGACAAAATAAGTTGTCATCGATTGGTGGAGCGAAGCCCTGTGTGGACACCCATGATGAAGTGAGACACTTGTGGTGCTCCACGCTGAAACCAGTTGGAGGGGTTGGGACCCCAGCCCTCCTCTGGACAGTAGCGCAGGTGGACCAAACGTCCTTTACTCCCTTCATGGCCACATGGCTCCGGGCAAGTGGCTTAGCCATTTGGGGCTTGAGTTCCACATCCGCTAACTGGGGATAATAAAAGTTAAGATTGTAAGGATTAAATAAACTGATCTATGTAATGCACTTTAAATGGTGCCAGGCATTTGGTCAACCCTTTAAAAATGTTAGCTTATTATTTATTACAATTGCTATTATTCATAGTGTAATGATAAAAGAATTAGATTTGTACTTTAATCATGTAAATCCAAGTTGAGGCTGAGACTTTCTTGCCACCTGATCTTGGACAAATTAATCACAATGAGCCTCAGTTTCCTAATCTGTAAAATGGAGCTGTTCCTAATATTTATGAGCATGCAGGTGGAACCAAGTAATAAGTGGAAAAGCACTTTTCCTTGAAGACATCAGAATTCCACTGGTGGGGACAACTCCGTCATGACCACCCCTGGAACCTGGCTGGCCTGTGGCAACCCTGTCCTGATGTGTGGGAGTGAGGACGCTAGTTTTCTGCAGGGCTTTCCTGAACTGTCAGCCGCTAGCCATGCAGGTGCCAGTTGGCATAGCCCTTGATCGTGTCCTCTTCGGCTTCACTCTGCAGCTTTGAGGTCAGGCCAGGCAGTGGTGAGGAATAGGAGGTAGATGCTTGCGGGAAATGCCCTTGATTTCAAGGAACCCCAGCCTCACAGAATTCTCCTGCTCTGGAGCGTGAGTGCTCTTTCTGCCTCTCAGATTTTCATCCGAAAAGTCCCCAGACAAGTGAGTATGACCACTAGGAATTCTGGAGAGGAAATGGGGCTCCGCAGAAATAAACAAGGACATGCAGTTCTTTATACAAATATTCTGAAAGGGCATGCCAAACATCCTTTTTAGTTTTTGGTTGTGGATAGGAGAAAAGGTATTTTCTTCACCTTCTTTTTCTTGCTTTTCCTTTTGTTTTAAATTTCTGTCCTTCAGTTCCTTTCGTGTAATGCTCTTTCCCTGGAAGGTGCCTCTGTAAAAACTGAAGGATGTGTCCCTACTCGGTGGAAAAGGGACTAAACCCGGGGCAGCAGGATCATCGGGATCGCTTAGAAACACTGCAGATGATTTTTATTTTTGTTTCCTGACGGGTCTGTTACTGCTTTCTGAGAACTTAGAAATGAAGCATGGAATATGGAGGGTTCAGATCTGAGTGTGTATTCGTGTGCACGTGTGCGAGAGCACTTTAGAGGCTGGTCTGGATAAATCGTTCAGAGCACACAGGGAGTTGGTCGGCATGGGTGTGTGCAGGAGCATATGTGTGTGGGTGTTGCGCCTGCGTGGAAGGGCGTGTGTTCATGGACGTGAGCGTGTGTGTGTGTGTGCATGCATACCTGCATGTGTGTGGAAGGGTGCCTGTGGGCACTTGGGCGTGTGCACGCACATGAGTGTGAGCCGGTGAGTGTGCACGGCCTGAGAGCACTTTGGGTGTTGTGGCTGATCTGCCCAGCCATCAGGCCCTCAGGCCAAGCCAAAAGGGACTGTAAACATTTTTAGTTTTTTATTTTGTATAGTCACCTGGTCCTGGAGCCGGTCTGTGGCAATGCTGGATCAGAGAGCAGAATTTGCTTTTACCACTTTCCTTCCCTTCCTGCTAGCTTCCCTTACAAAGGTCGCCCTCCCTGAGCCGCCACCGCCTTGCAGGCTCGTTTCTCTCCGTCACCTTGCTGTTTGCTCAGCAGGCCTCATCTTCCACAAAGCACACGGCCTTGCCACACTGTTCAGAACTTCTTGTTCACCCTTCTTCTTGGAGGGTGCTACGACCTGAATCGCAGGCTCTGGGGCCCTGGATGAGCTTGTTGCCTCTTCTCTGTCCCCCAGCAGTTAGCGTGTCTCTCCCAACTGGGCCAGACCCTCGTCACCGTGAATGCAGGGCAGGCTCTGGAATGAAAGGGTCCCTGGGGGAACAGCAGTCCCTGTCTTCCGTCCGCAAACACATGCTTTATTTGTTTGAAATTGAAGAAAGCAGCCTCCTGGACCGTGCGGAGACCGAGGGCACTGCTCAGTGCCCCCGCTATCTGAGAGTCGGGCCCAGGGAGTCTCTCCACAGCCTCCCTTCTGGAGGAATCTGCTCTCCACACTGACTGTGTCCCCATCTCCTGGTACTAGCATTGTGACAGAAACAGCTGTGCTGAATGACGCCTCTGTCAAACGCACATCTCGTCCGGTCTTTCCCTCTGTCTGTTCTGGCACATGGGGGTGGCCAAGACTTTGAAGGATTCATGACATGGGGGGAAATCAAGGCCTTTCTCAGTCGTCAAATCTCCCCCTAGTCAGGCCTTTCCTTCTCCTCCTGCCATGGCTGATGGGCCTGGTATTTTGGCCAGCAGAAGGGTAGATGTTTAACTTCTGAGTGTATCCAGCTCACTTTGGATTTGGGGACACTGAGGCCCAGGGAAGCACACAGACACCCTGAGCTGTGGGGTCCCTGGCCGAGCTGGGCTGAGCCCGCGTTCTATCCACTGGGGGATTCTTCAGCCCCACCCAGCAGCTCCCCTGGTCTTAACACAAGGCCTCTTCTCTGCCAGAGCTTTGAAAGGTCACTGCTGCCCTGTCACTCAGGTCTAGGGCATGGTGTCAGCTTCCATGTGGCCTGAGCACCTCTGTCCCAGTTGGCCATAAACACAGAGCAGTGGCTCAGGGCCCAGAGAAGCCAGGACTGGCCCTTGGAAGCCAGCGAGCCGGCCTCTCCATACCCTCGGGCTTACGGGCGTTCCTTCTCTGCTGCGTGCCGGGCTTAGGGCTAGGGATGCAGCCCCCACAGGGGCAGGACCCGGCCCTCTTGAAGGCCACAGTCTCAGTCTCACCTGCGGACATGAAAGGCTCTGTCGCAGAGCTTCCCAGCCCTGCCTACTCCTTAGACCACGCTGGGAGCTTTGGAAACATGTCAAGAGCAAAGTACTGATGTGGGGTGTGAATGTTTCATTCCCTCCTCTGTTTGCTCAGGGCTGTCATAGAGGGGACCATGGGGTGGCATGTGATTTGCCTGGCAAAGTACAAGATCTTTTATTCAAATTTCCCACAGCTGTGCTCTCCAAGGTTGCCAGGAGAGTGACACCTGCCAGGCAGGAAAGTGAGAACTATAGGTCGGTTCACTCATTTGCTCCCAGGAGGAGCACTGCGTTCACCGTGTCTTAATCACCCTTTCAAAGTGACTGCAGTGAGAACGTGTCTGTCTGGGACCCAGAAGGCGGAAGTTTGTATGTTGTAGAAAGTAGGACATAGGCCACATGGCCAAGATCCTTCATCTTCACTTTGAAACCCAAGCATAGCCTTGCAATGCCCAGCTTTTACCGATTAAAAAAACAGCAAACAAGAACAGCAAGCACATCAATTTGAGTGATCTCAAGATTTAATAGAATAGAGGGAAAAAACGGTGCCAGACTATTGCAGATTTCCCTAAGTCATTCCATTTCTGGCTGTCTGATGACATTATCTCTCAGATCCTATCAAAAGGGAAGAGCTAACAGGAGAGTGAAAAGCAGAGAAAGAAATTTTCTTTTGGTCGAACAGAACATCCTGTTTTGAGTTCTAAGCAAACTCTGGAGTCTCAAAAGATTCTCAGTCCATTGCTTTTGGCAAAACACAGCCTCTTCCTAAATGGTTTGAAATGTTCAGTGGGAGTGAAAAGTGCAGTGAACTTCTCGGACATCAAAGACATCTATCTTAGAAGGGTACAAGTGAAAATTACTAAATGCAGAATAGAAATGTCTTCGTGTAGTGATTAAAAGGCCATGAAGGCTATGTTAAATAGTTCACTGAAAATATTTCAAATTGTGGCTCAGCGCCTGTGGCTCAGCGGGCTAAGGCGCCAGCCACGTACACCTGAGCTGGTGGGTTCGAATCCAGCCCAGGCCCGCCAAACATCAATGACGGCTGCAACCAAAAAATGGCCGGGCGTTGTGGCAGGCACCTGTGGTCCCAGCTACTTGGGAGGCAGAGGCAAGAGACTCGCTTGAGCCCAGGAATTGGAGGTTGCTGTGAGCTGTGATGCCACAGCACTCTATCCAGAGTGACAGCTTGAGGCTCTGTCTCAAAAAAAAAAAAAAAAAAAGAAAATATTTCAGATTGTATATAAAGTCAGCACATTGTGCCCCATGATTGCACCAATGTACACAATTATGATTTAATAAAAAAAATCTATACATGAAAAAAAAACAGAATGGAAACTCAAACTCCACTAAAAGGGATGAGAACTTTGAAATGCGGAAGAATGCATTCTGAGAGAAGCACTGCTCAGAAGCACAATTTACTGAGGAAAGATAATCCTTCAGCACCAAATGTGCCTGTTTCCCGGCCTCTCACGGAAAGTTTCTTCAGGAAAGAATATTGTCTTTGAATGTGACTGAAATTGTGCTAACAGGCTGACTTAGCAATGGCCGTCATTATTAGTGAAACATACAAGCTGCCCCCACTCGCCTTGAAGCCACTACCTCTGTTCCGCTAATGCAATTTTTTGGGAAATTACAAGGTCTTCACAGACTACCAGAAATTGAAGTTCAGATGATCAGAATCACTAAATTTCAAAGCCTATTGTGAAAATTTTACCCAGACTTACCTTTTTCTATCACAATTTATCACTCTCTCAAGTAGTGAGTCAAAACATTTAGAAAACACATGAATATCCTCGTTGCTCAAATCCCCTAGGCTTATAGAAATCTTATCACTGACAGGGGGCTCCTTCCTGATAGGGACCATAGTACTTCCAGCTTCCTAGGGAGTTTTTTAATCTTCACAGACGTCTAATGCCACTGAGAAATCAGCTGAACATATGATTCCTGAATAAGAAGAGAACTTTACAGGGAAGGTCCTAGGAACACCCCTCGCCTTCCCACTGTCACGCAACCCAAGACCCTTACACGGACTTTGTCCATTCTTCACTCTTCACCTCTTCTCCTGCCTCCCACAGTGTGTCACAGACACATGAAACAGGACAAGTCTGCCTGTTCGGTCATAGGCGGCAACATAAAGGACTCAGGATAGAAACTATAGATGGTGACCAGAAATAAACGCTCTCCTTGGACTCAGTCACTTGCTGGGCAATGACCAAGCCCCAAAGGGCCCTCTAGTGCTTCTCAAGGCTGGGCAGGTCTTAGGATATCTTTGCCCCTGTCCTTAGATGGACTCTACCCATGGGCGCCTCCATTGACGAAGTTCTGTGACATTGGCTGATGTAACAAAGAAGCCCAGAAATCTAAGTGGTTTATAGCAACATAGTCCAAAATTGGTGTTTCTAATCAAAATTGGGGTTTCTCCTGGCCTGCAGGAGAGGGCAAGAATGGAGGATGGTGCAAGGGAGGCTTTGGGGCCAGGCCTGGGGTGTCCCCACTGCTGTTCACAGTCCACCGGTCAGACTCAGTCATGCACTGGCTTCTGCCTCCTGCTAGGGAGTCCCAGACATGTCTCCATTCGTGGGCCCTGGCGGGAACAGGAAATGGATTTGGTGCACTCATGATTTTGAGGCTACTACATACAGAACAGCTCTGCTCCTGGAGACCCTCAGGTTTTGCCCCAAGCTCCCCTCCCCTCCTGTGCCTAGCCCCCCAATCTGGTGCTGGAGCCCTGCTTCCAAGGCTGTTCCCAGCTCTTCTGTGTCCTTGTGCAAGCTGCCCTCTAGGCCCGTCTGCACTTCGCCCACCAGCCCAGCCCTGCGGCCACCTGCCGCTCCCTCACCTCCTTGTCCGTGGATGTCAAGGTTCCAGGTCACCCTTCACCTGCCATCAGAGGAGCCCACAGAGCCAGCTGTGTACCTCTGAGTACCAACAGGCAGACACCCCAGCCTGAGGACTCTAAGTGACCTGGGAAAGCTTAAAGATTTCCAGGGTGAGGACGTTTGCAAACACAATCAGATGGGCCCAGAACTGCGCCTCTTAGGGTTCATGCAAAAGCTCAGTGACTGTGGCGCGTGACTATCATCACACACGTGTCTAGAATGTGTGACTACACGAACAGCCCGAAGTCTTCCTTCCATCGGTCACCCCGTTGTCCTCAGATAATAGAGAAAGGATGAGGAAAAGGTCTGGGCCAAACTCTAAATGGAGTATTTCCTTCATAGCGCCCATGTGGCACCGTGTTCCATGGCCACCGTGCTCTGACCCCGTCAGGAGGGAAGGGGCGTGTGGCAGCCTCTGCCCAGAACCCCACGGAGCCGGAGGCCACTGTCTGAAAGCCCCTCCTGCCCATCCTTTCCCAAGCTCCCTATTTTAGCCGAAAGAAGGTTTCCTTTGCACAGACAAACGAGCTCCCGGCTTACCCCAGGTGAGGACGCTGCGTTGGACTCTTCCCATTTCACAAGCCACCCGGCTCCTGGCTTCCTCTCACAAATATTTATATTTCCTGCCCGTTTGTCCCTAATTTTCCAAGGAGTTGTGTGAGGTTTTATAATTGGTAATTATTATATTTAGTGTCCAATGATGCTTTTCATCTTCAAAGCAGTCAGCAAATATGAGCAAACACACCCACCCGGCCACGCCAGCCTTCTCTCTCCGTTTGCAGCTGGGCACTGGGACACGCTGAGAGGACTTCCTGCCCGCAGACCGGGGCCAGCGCAGGGGTGGGGGCAGTGGCTGGCTTCTCCCTCGGGTCACCTTTTCCCTGGAGTCAGAAAACACCCCCCTTCAAACAAGGACAATACGGGTGCCTGGCCCGGGGATACAAGCTGTGCTCTGTAACCGGGTCCTGCCATGTGGAAATTGTTAGTTTATTTTTAAGCTCGTTTTTCGCAGCAAGCCTGGTGGGCAGATTCAAGACTGAGGGAGGAAAAAGCAAATTTCTCTCATTTGTGGAAGGAATTTTGTCGGCTTTGGGGATTGAGATACACGATGCAGTGAAGCACCCCCGTATTACTGTGTATGAGACAGAAAAGGAGGCAGAGGAGGAGGAGACATGTGGGAGGGCAAAGTTCTAGAAGCTCAGGTCCACGAGGCTCTGCATCCAGAGGCCTTGAGAGCACGTGCGTGAAGTGCTCACCGTCCTAAGAACGTGAGAACTCACCAAGTTGTGACTAGGACATAAAAACAGCATTGTCAGGCCATGTGGTGACACAAGCCGGGCCAAGAGATAGCCCTTGCATAGACAAAATGTCCAGTGACTGTGACTTTCCTGCGTGGCTCTCTGTCCATGTAGGTGCAGACATACAAGTGGTCTTTCAAAGACTCCTGGGGCTCAGATCTCACAGTGACAGCGTCAATAAAACCTGACCTTATTTTGCCTATTTATTTTCTTGTGCTGCGTGTTCTCAATTTTTCCTGAATCTTTCAACAGAGCAGAGTTTTTAACTTTGTATTTTCAGGAAAATCATCCAATGGAAAACACCCTAACTAGAAAATGTCTCTCTCTGCCTGGCTTGCAGCAGAATGCACCACAAATGTCCCTGCAGTTAGGGGCTGGCACCAGCCCGCCTGCCCCTCAGTCACTGGTGGCCTTTCTCAGGCCACCACCGTTGCTTAGTTTGGGGTTTAGTGCTGGGTCCAAACCCACATCCCACCCTCTCCCCTCAAAACGAAAACACATCTTTTACTGAATTTCATTGCAGAAACAGGCAGGAATGTGCTTTTTTGTTTTGACTATTTGTGGATTTTATTTTTCTATTTCTGCTTGCATATGTATGAGGACAAAAAGATGTTAGTTGAACTAAAAGAAATTTGAGCCAAACTCCTCTTGACAGTTAACCTGGTTGGAGTACAGTTGACTTCTTGCCTATTCCGGAAAAGCAACCAAATGTTCCCAGTAGCTCCTTAATGCAATTACGTGATTAGAGAAGGGCATTTCATTTCCTAACCACTACAGGAATAAGCAATATAGCTGTCAATAATTTTCCAACAGAGCTTCAGGCACAGTGGTCACCATTCAACCACATTTGTATATGCTCATTAACGCGTTTCCATCAATGCTTCAAAATCCACCTCTGAGAAGCCCAGGAGTCTTAAGGGATTTAGGAGCGTGACCTTCTCCTTCATCTGTTTTCAGGTTGTTGCTTTGTTGCTGAAAATTCAGCATATCTTGGAGATTGGCTTCAATCTTCCATTTAAGTCAAATGGGATTGCATTCAGCGTACCTGCTCTCCTAGATCCCTTTAAGGTCTAAGAAAGGGCAGCACCACCTCCCTTTCACACTTCATGTATTTGCCCCCTTTTCTGAGTCAGAGCCTTCACCATAGTGTGCTCTAATGATGAAATAATCGTGTCCCTTTAAGGAGCATTAGCATGGGCCAGATAGAGTCCTAAGCTCTTTGTTGATATTATCTCATGTTAATGCTCACAACCCCTTGAAGTGGTAGTTCTCAGACTTTACTAAGCATGAAAATCACCCAGAGAGCTTGTTAAAAACCCAGGCTTCCAGGCCTCTTCCCGTCCCACAAATATTTGGGCCCGGTAGTTTCTGGAAGGGCACCTGGTGGTTTGCAATTTAATAAGACTATAGGTATTTCAGATACAGGTGGTCCGGGCAGCCACTCTTTGGGAGGAAAGAAACTGCCCTAGGAAGGAGATACAACCATTATTCCCATTTCATAGATAAAAATCTGGGGCCGAAGAGGTTAAGAAACCTGCCCAAACTCACCCAGGAATTAAGCCCAAGTTCCTAATCAAAGGTACACCACCTCTCACTTGTTTTTCTTGCCAAGGAATAATGTCAAAGTCGGAGTAATTAATGCTTACTGCCATTACAAATAATTCCCAAGTTCCAATGTCTTCATACAACCAGGGCTTATCTCTCTCACACACAAAGATCAATGCTTTGAGGGCACCTCCTCTCCAAAGAGGAGGCAGTGATTCATCTGCCAGGCAGTGATTCAGGGGCCCAGGCTTTCCCGCCTTGTAACTACAACATCTGGAATACAGGATTGAATGTCATCACACTGGGGAGAGAGAGGGTGGGATGATCACAGAGGACATTTTTTGGTCTCAACCTGAAAGAAGTTTGCTCATTCCTATTTACATCCTATTGGCCATAATTCAGTCCATTGCCCTGGCCTGACTGTCAGGCCTAACTGGAAGTGAGGCTGAGAAAAAGGAAAAATCAGATCACACCTACGGTGCATCTTAGCAGGGTACTGGGGAAACTTATTAAATGTAGAGTATCAATGTCTTTATATAGTGATCAAGAAAATGCCATGAAGGCTATCTGTAACAGTACGATCAAAACATTTCTGAATGTATATGAGTCGTGCCCTATGATTGCACCAATGTACAGAATTATGATTCAATAAAATTATATAAAAAAAAAACTATTTTCCCACGAATAATTCTAAAACTGAATTCCACCAATCTAATCTTCACCACATCTCTTTCTCTCTCTCTTTTTATACATACCTGTCTATATATGTGTGGGTATATATTTATGTATGTGTCTATGTAT
>CAUYON010042837.1:0-40654 GCA_963573935.1 Arctocebus calabarensis
AAGACTCTGGAGGCTCTAAGTCTTGTTTTGTAACATCATTGTGGTCTATGAGTTTATGATAGTTTGAACTTTGTTATTTAATTCAATTCATTGCTTAATTACTGTTTTCCTATGAATGATTATACTGTGGTTAATATGTTAGCATAGCAGTAATCCCAGATAGCTTTTGTTTGTTGGGAGGTTGGGCTTTGGGAGTGCAGAGCTAATATTTTAAATGAAATATCTTATCTTATAACAGTGAAATTGTTTTCTCTTTTGTCTTGTGATTTTTTTTGAGGTGAAATCCAAGTTTTTCTGTGAGTAGTACTATCATGCCTATCTTGAGTGTCTTGCTTGTACTGTATTACATCATACCTTTGTTTAATTCTTAACAAACTTTTCACTTGTTAAAAAAATAAAAAGAAGAAGAATGTGTTCCACTTCCATCCAGACAAAGGATGGAAGGAAAGTAAATACAAAGGATGTAAAGTTCATCATTGTTAGTGGCTGAATAGAATTCCATAGTATACATATACCACAGCTTGTTAATCCATTCCTAGGTTGGTGGGCATTTAGGCTGTTTCCACATTTTGGCAATTGTAAATTGAGCTGCGATGAACAGTCTAGTGCAAGTGTCCTTATGGTAAAAGGATTTTTTTTACCCCTTCTGGGTAGATGCCCAGTAACAGGATTGCAGGATCAAATTGGAGGTCTAGCTTGAGTTCTTTGAGGGTTCCCTATACTTCCTACCAAAAAGGTTGTATTAGAAGCCATGTGCATCTGTCCATATAAGAACATCACCTATTAGGAACCTCAGAGCAATTTTTGAGATATCTTCCAGATCCTGAATTCCAGGAACACACCCAGCCACTCCAAGAAATTGGCTCAACTGCTCTTGAACACCCCACCCAAGCTCCTGCACTGTAGTAACTGACACCATTTACTGAAAAGGGGAATCTTTCCCCAGCAATGTTTTCCTGTCACCTTTGTAAAGGATGAGGAAACTGTAAGGATGCAGCTTAATTTGAGGAGTCTCTACTTTGTTCCCTTGATCTATGTGTCTATTTTTATGTGATGCCATAATGTTTGGGTTGTTATACCCTGAAAGTATAATTTGGAGTAGTCAATTCGATGCCTCCAGCTTTGTTCTTTTTGCTTAGGTTAGCTTTGGCTATTCAGGATCTAGGTTTGGTTCCATAAGAATTGAGAATTGGTTTTTCTATTTCTGTGGGAAAAGGATGTTTGTATTTTGACAGGGTTGTCATTGATTGTACATTGCTTTGGGCAGTATGGTCATTTTCATGCTATTTATTCTTTTGATCCATGAGTATGTCTTTTCAATTCTTTGTGTCATCTACAATTTGTATCCATAGTGTATCATCAGTGTTTACAATTTCCTTTGTAGAGGTCTTTCACTGTCTTGGTGAAATACATTCCTAGGTATTTTATTTTTTTGGTAGCTATTATCACTGGTTTTTTGTTGCTTTTTTTTTTTTTTTTTAGCTTATGCAACAAAATTTATTTTCTCATAGTTCTGGAGGCCTGAAGTCCAAGATTAAGGATCAGTGGGTTTAGTTTCTCCTGCGGCCTCTCTCCATGGCTTATAGATAATTTCTTCTTCACTTGTCTTTGTATGACCTTTTTTCTGTGCAAGCTCACTCCTGTTTTTCTTTGTCTTCTTTTAAAGAGACCAGTCCTGTTAGATTAGGGCCCCACCCTTACAACCTTATTTAACCCTAATTACCTCTTTAAAGACCCTTTCTTCAAATACAATCACATTGGGAGTTAGGACTTGAACACAATTCAGTCCATAACAGCATTTATGACCATTTCCCATGCTTTGATCCCAACCTATTGCTCCAAGGTTTTTGGTTTGTTTGTTTTTGCAGTTTTTGGCTGGGGCAGGTTTGAACCAGTCACCTCCAGTATATGGGGTTGGCGTCCTACTCCTTTGAGCCACAGGAGCTGCCCTGTTCCAAGTTCTTATTCATAAAAAGTCTGTATTTAGCAGGGTACAGTGGCTCATGGCTGTAATCCTAGCACTCTGGGAGGCCGAGGCGGATGGATTGCCCTGAGCTCTCGGGTTCGAGCCCAGCCTGAGCAAGAGCGAGACCTCGTCTCTACAAACAGCCAGGCGTTGTGGTGGGCACTTGTAGTCCCAATTAGTGGGGAGGCTGTGGCAAGAGAATTGCTTGAGCCCAAGAGTTTGAGATTGCTGTGAGGTATGACACCAAGGCACTCTACCCAGGGCGACAAAGAGAGACTCTGTCTCAAATAAATAAATAAATAAAATGTCTATATTTATCTTAGTCTTCAGATAATGTGACAGTTATGATATTCCCTAAACTAGAAGCTAAACATCAGTTGTTCACAAGGGCCCAGCACATTAGAGCAAACTGGTCGAATGTTAGAAACCTAGTCTCCATCCATCCCTCCCTTCCTCCTTCTCTCTCTCTCTTTCCTTTCTTTTTCTTTTTTTCTAATTGGAATCTCCTTCTTGATTTGGTTGTGGGTTAGTTTCTCATTGGTGTGTAGAAACTCTCCTGATTGGCCGAGAGCAGGCCACAGTTGCCATGGAGCGTTGCCAGGGCAGCAAGGGGTCTAGCGGTGGGCGGGGCCCAGAACCCCAGCCTGAGTGGTGACAACCGCGTTAGGCGGACAGACCTGAACCGTCCAGGCCTGATTGTCAGGGGGCTGCCCACCTGTCAACAATGCGGGACAGGCTGCCTGAACTAACGGCCTCTCGTTAGAACCAGGAGGACAGATACATAATCGTCGTTATTGATCAGGACCAGTTTATCCACCAGTTCTTCCACTGGGTGGAGGACATGAGATCTTCAAAATATCTCCATATGTTGACCAAATAAAACACACAGCGGCGTTCTTTGGGCATTAGACACAAAAGGAAGCAAAAAAGAAGAGCTCCAAGTTCTGAATAACCACATCAAGGAAACGGCTCATCAAATCATAGCCCAGCTGAAGCCAATGCAGCAAACTTTGGATCACCAGGAGACTGGGAGCCCGGCTTCAGTAGGTCCGCGCGCAGGAAGAGCCCGCCAGGGGGCGCTGTCCCACCATGTTCGCCGAGGCCGCGGCGCAGCACCCGGAGCCCACAGTGTTTTGTGAGCAGAGAAAAAGGCGCTTAGAACGCCAGCTGCACGTCCAGAGGACGCCACCGACCAGGGGCTGGAGGAGACGCTCCAGAGCAGCTAGACCTGCGTGTTCGCCAACGACATCCTCGCATGGTCCCAAATCACCGGACAAAGTCTAAATGACATGGAGCCTCCTCAAAACATCGTCAAGCTGGAGCCCACAACCTAGCAGCTGCCTGACATATTCCTCTATATGGCCGCGTCCCTGAAGACCTGGGGCGAAATGACCAATAATATAGATTGTCATGAATGCCACCGACTATATAGATGATGCCAAAGAAAAAACTCAAAAAGCCTTTCAACATCATGGAAAAACAAAGAGGATCATGATGTGGATTGTTACTTTCCTGATATTGTTTATCATTCTCACTATACTAGTAACCACATCTCCATAGCAGCCGCATCCTCCGAGACTGGCACCACATCTGGGACCAAATCAACATCCTGTCCTTTCATGAAGGAATCTCAGACATCGTGGCATAGCACTGACGTTTTAATTTGTGAAGTCAAGGACAAAGCACAACAGAATGTCTTGTCCAGTAACAATACTGGGCCCAGAATGCATGTGATGAGAGAACCCAATGTCCTTTGTAACACACCACAAAACTTTCATAATCTGAGACTTGTTTCTGTGGTAATAAGAAATTGACAATTTTTAAACATTTCAGTATGAAAAATGTACATAAACGTCAATTGGAACGTACATAAACGCTATTTTATTAAGCTATTAGATTTCAAGTCCAAAATTTCCTTTCCTGCCCTTCTTTGAGTTTACTTCTTGTTTGAAGAAATAATTTTTTCACAGAGCTATTTGATATCTGTCATTTAAAATGTTTATAAGTTGTTTCATATATTCATACTTTCATTTGCCCCATTTTAGGTACTAAATATTGTCTTTTCAATGAAATAGCACAAACTTCATGATAATAAAACCATGTTTGTACTGTTGTTTACAAAATTTGTTACTGACATTGAAAATATTGCTTGCAAAGCCCCACAAAAATCTCCCCCTCAAGTGGCTTCTGTTAGTTTTGACTAATGAAGTTGAAAGTTGCCTAATACCTTCCAATTAAAAAAACTGTGAGATTTAATTCACAGACCACAAAATCCAACCTTTTAAATTATCCAAGTATTTGTGTAAAAGTAGTCTTTAGTGTATTCATACAGCTGTGCACTCATCACCACTTTTGGAAGACCTGTATTTTCATTACTCTGAAACGAAATCCCATACTCATTATCAGTTTCTACTCATTTCCCATTCCCTTCAGCCCCTGCTACCAACCTACTGACTCTACAAACTTTATTATTCTAGACATCTCATATAAATGGAATTATACAATGTGTGGGTTTTTGTAATGAGGTCCTTTACTCATCATAGTTTTTTCAAGTTTCATCCATGGGTCATGCATTGTTTTCTTTACGAATCCTATTCCATTGTGTGGACACACCACATTTTATTTATCTATTTTTCAGTTGATTGCAATTTGGGACATATGAAATTTTTTGCTATTATGTATTATGTTGCTATGAACATTCACATACAAGTTTTCATGTGGACAAATGTTTTCATGTCTTTTGGGCATATACTTTATTGAATCATAGCTGAGTACATTAGTGCAATCAGGGGATACAATGTGCTAGTCTCTTATACAATCAGAAACATTTTCATCAAACTATTTAACATAGCCTTCATGGCATTTTCTTAGTTATTGTATGAAGACATTGGTATTCTGTATTTAGTTAAGTTTCCCCTGTACCCTTCTAAGATGCACCATAGGTGTAGCCCCACCAATTACCCTCCCTCCATCCATCCTCCCCCCTCCTCTTCCCTCCCTTGCCCCTTTCCCCATATTCTTATGCTATAATTGGGTTATAGCCTTCATATGAAAGCTATAAATTAGCTTCATAGTAGGGCTAGTACATTGGATACTTTTTCTTCCATTCTTGAGATATTTTGCTAAGAAGAATATGTTCCAGCTCCATCCATGTAAACATGAAAGAGGTAAAGTCTCCATCTTTCTCTAAGGCTGCATAGTATTCCATGGTATACATGTGCTACAATTTATTAATCCATTCATGGTTCGATGGGCACTAGGGCTTCTTCCATGACTTAGCAATTATGAATTGGGCTGCAATGAACATTCTGGTACTGATGTCTTTGTAATAATGTGATTTTTGATCTTCAGGGTATATACCAAGTAAAGGAATTATAGGAGCGAATGGCAGGTCAATATTTAGATCTCTAAGTACTCTCCAAACATCTTTCCAAAAAGAACGTATTAGTGTGCATTCCCACCAGCAGTGTAGAAGTGTTCCCTTTTCTCCACACCCATGCCAACATCTCTGGTTTGGGGATTTTGTCATGTGGGCTAATCTTACTGGAGTTAGGTGATATCTCAAAGTAGTTTTGATTTGCATTTCTCTGATGATTAAGGATGGTGAGCACTTTTCATGGGTCTGTAGGCCATGTGCCTGTCTTCTTTAGAGAAGTTTCTCTTCAGATCCTTTGCCCACCCTAAGATGAGATCACTTGCTCTTTTCTTGCTAATACATTGGAGTTCTCTGTCGATTCTGGTTATTAAACCTTTGTCAGAGGCATTAACCTGCAAATATTTTCTCCCATTCTGAGGGCTGTCTGCTCACTATACTTACTATGTTCTTGGCTGTACAGAAGCTTTTTAGTTTGATCAGGTCCCTGTAGTATATTTTTGATGCTGCTTCAATTGCATGGGGAGTCCTCCTCATAAAATATTCATCCAGGCCGATTTCTTCAAGAGTTTTCCCTGCACTTTCTTCTAGAATTTTTATAGTTTCATGTTTTAAGTTTAAATCTTTAATCCAGTGAGAATCTATCTGAGTTAATGGTGAAAGATGTGGGTCCAGTTTCAGTCTTTTACAGGTCACTAGCCAGTTCACCCAGCACCATTTGTTAAATAGGGGGTCTTTTCCCCACTTGGGCATATACTTAAAATAGAATTGGTGGGCCATGTGGCTACTCTATGTCTGATTTGTTGAGGAACTGCCAAACTACTTTGCAAAGTGGCTGCACCATTTTATAATCCCACCAGCAATGTGAGAGAATTCAAATTTTTCAATGCTTGTTTTTGGCTGTCTTTTTTTATTATAATTATCCCAACAGGTGTGAAGTAATATTTTATTGCATTTTGATTTTAACTTCCCTAATGATTAATGATGTTGAGCATTCTTTCATGTGCTAATTGGCTATTGGATCTCTTGTTTCTTAAAAAGAAGAAGTCTATTCAAATGCATTGTTCATTTTCCATTAAGAAACCCGTCTTTCTTTTTTATCTTTAAGTTGCAAGACTTCTTCATATATTCTGAATACAAGTCACTTATTAGACAAATCCCATTCTGTGGATTGTCTTTTTTATTTTCTTCATGTATTGTTTGAATCATCAATGTTTTAGTTTTCATTAAGTCTAATGTATTTATTTTTTACTTTTGCCACTAGAGCTTCTGTGGTCATAGCTAAGAAACCAGTGCCAAACATAAGATCACAATGTTTTGCTCCTATATTTTCTTATAAGAGATTTATAGTTTTGGCTCTTAATTTAAGTTTAGGATACATTTTGAGTTAACCTTTGTAGATAGTATGAAGGATCCAATTTCATTCTTTTGTAATATTGACCTCTAGCTGTCCCAGCATAATTTGTTGAAAAGATCATTCTTTCCAAATTGAATTTCTTAGTATACCGAATTTTCTTAGTATACTGAATTTTTGAATTTTCTTATTATACTGAATTTTTAATTTTTTAATTTTATTTTGCTTATATTTCCTTCAGCCACCTGAGAACTATATTATAAAAGATATATCTGGAAAGTACAAATCTAATGTGTGCTTTTTCAAAAGATGAGTGAGTAATACAATTCCATTAATTGAATGTATATTTCTTCCTGGCTACTTTGAAATGTTATCTCCCTCTTATATAAAATTTCTATGAATACCCCATAATAACTTCTGGACATTCTCATCTTTCCCAGAACAAATCTTTCAGAATTTTTTATAAGTATATTATTTTAAAAAGGCATATCATTACTTTGCTACATTTTTATTCTGATTTTATATTCATATCCTACTAGACTTCTTGGTTTTAGTTTCTTATTCACACTCTTTTTATGTTAAATTGAAAGCATAAATCATTTAACTATATCATTTCAGGCTTGCTAACATAACAAGCTATAAATCTCCTCTCGGGAAGATTTATGTGTCATGTTCAAAATTTTTCCTGATTCTAAACAGTCATTAACGCAGGTTGGTGTCCCACTTTGGTTGGAGGGTAACTTGTAAAAGATCTTATTTTCTCTTCTCCACTTGATATTATACATTGAGAAGAACACATAATTTCTATGATTTCCTAAGGAAAACATAACCTACATCAACTCCTTAGAAAATATTAGACAAATCAAATTGAGAGACATTCTAAAAAATTTAACAAAATAACTTGCCTTCATACTTTAAAGATGCCAAAATCATGAGAACTGAAGAAAGACTAAGAAATAACTGTCTAGATTAAGAGAGACTAAACAGATATGACAATTAAATCCAAGGCATGATCCTGGATTGCAACCTAGAACATGAAGAAAAAAAAAAAAACAGCCATAGAAGACATTATTGTCACAACTAGAAAATATGAATATGGATTATGTATTAGATAATAGCACCATATAGTGTTAAGCTTCCTGATTTTGCTAATTACTATAGTTTTGAAAGAAATACAACCTGAAGCATTTAGGAGTAGACAAGCATAGTGTCTGCAACTTCCTCTCAAATGGTTTTAAAAAATTTACACACAGGGTAGTGCCTGTGGCTCATCGAGTAGGGCCCTGGCCCCATATACCAAAGGTGGTGGGTTCAAACCCAGCCTCGGCAGAACTGCAAAACAGAAAAATAGCCGGGTGTTGTGGCAGGCACCTTTAGTCCCAGCTACTTGGGAAGCTGGGACAAGAGAATCACCTAAGCCCAGGAGTTGGAAGTTGCTGTGAACTCTACGCCACGGCACTCTACCGAGGGCGATAAAATGAGACTCTGTCTCTACCAAAAAAAAAAAAAAGAAAATTTACACACAGAGTCTGATAAAACAAATTGGGCAAAAGGTTAACTTTTGGTGAATTCAACTCACAGGTATAAGGGCATTCTTTGTACCATTCTTGCAGCTTTTCTGTAAATTTGAAATCTTATCAAAATAAACTTTTTTTAAAAAAAAATCACTAACTATGTACAATGTCTGAAAACAAACCTAACAAAAGTCATAATTTTTCATTAGAATTTAAAATCTAATAGCTTAAAGAAAGGATTATACCAATAGGGGTATGCCACAGTCAAGGATGAAAAGAATTAGATGCTAATTCTCCCTAAATGGAATCTACACTGCACAGCTACAATCAGCAGTTGCATGTCTTCCAAGACATCCGTTACTGACAAACCTGAGTTTCCAAAAGTGCCTAACACAGCAAGTCACAGCCAGTGCTGTCCATCATGAAAATGAGCAGCATCTCACACCTGTAGCTGTTGAAAAGTCTCCAGCTCCCCACCTTGGGGCCCATCCCTTCACTCAATCCAGGTAAACACTGCATACTGAAAGGAGGAAAGACTATGGCTGGTGGTCTGTCCAGCAAGAGCATGGAAAACAAGGGTGGGGCAGAGGACTCACTGTCTATGGGAAGCTAGAACAGGGATCCCAGGGAAGACAACAAGCAGGCCAGGGGAGATTACTATAGGCTAGTCCCTTCATCTTTCCCCCCTCTGCACATATCAACATCTAGCACATCCTATACTTTATCACAGTCATTGTTCTCTCTTCCTGACCACCTTACAAATAAAATGCAAGTTTTCTGACAGTAAGGACTTGTACCTGCTTTTACTGTGTTTGTGTTTGGTTTCTGGGTTTTTGCTTTTTGGGTTTTATTTTACTGAGACAGGATCTTGCTCTGTTGCCTCAGAGTTCAGAGACGTAATCATTAGTCACTGCCTCAGCCACCCGAGCCGCTGAGACTTCGGGTGCACACCACCAAGGCTAATTTTTTTTGTTTCCTAGAGAGGGTCTCTCTAGGAGACCCTGTTGCCAGAATGGTCCCAAACTCTGGCCTCAAGCAACCCTCCTGCCTTGGCCTCCCAAAGCACTCTACCCAGCCACTTTTGCTGGGTTTGTTCATCTCATATCCACACTAAAACAGCGATTTGGGAATGCTCAATATCTATGTATTCTATGAGTGACTACAGGATACACACATTCACGGACACACTATATCTGGAAAGAAAGAGGAAGAGGTGAAAATGATGTTCGTCTCTGGACAAAAAGACTGATAGTGGTAGGCGTGAGACTATTTTACTGACTTTGTACCACTGTTTCAAGTTTTCCTTACATGTATATACGACCTAGTCTCCTCTTGTCCCCCAGAAATTCTTAAAATTGCGATTAATCACTATCTTCTGCCTTGGGAAAGCAAGTTGTGGAGAAATGTGCGTATACAATCCAGTTCTATTGGGCTGTGCAAACGTGGAGAGGGAACAAAAGAAAACTTCGGTAAGCATCTTTCTCCGTGTTCGTTCAAAGCATTCAAGGAAAGCCCCGCCTTCAGCCCCCGCCCCTTGAGTTGATTTCCCAGTTTCAGCCCCTGAGCATACCCCAACTACACCCCACAATTTACATCTGCTTCATTCACACCTATATCCCAGTCTGGCAACTGGCCTCTGCACAATTGGCCCCAGCCCCAGCCCACCGAGTTTGGTAACGCCCACATCCCCGCCCCAGAACTGATCTCCGCCTAGTAGGACCCGCCCCCAGACCCAGTGCCGCCCACACTCTGGTCCCTGCCTACATCCCGCCTTCGGTCCGGCGCTTTCCCCAGTTAGCTCCGCCTACCAGAAGCGGTACCGCCCACAGCGGGGTCCCCACGCAGTCCCTCTCCCCCGCTGGATCCTGCTCACAGGACCGACCCTGCCCCCAGCGGCTGACTCAGCTCAGGGCCCGGACTTGTACTCTGCAAAAGAACTAGAACACCTGGACCGCCCCTTCTTGTCCGTTGCCTACGTCCAAAGTCCGCCCCTCCTCCTCCCCGCCGTCGCCAGCCCGAGACCGGAAGCGGACGTGCGAGGTGGCCCGCCCGAGACAGGAAGCGGAAGCGTGGGGCGGTGCCGTGGGAGGGGCCGCGTGTCGTGCACCCCAGACCGAGTCCCTCGATCTCCGCAAGTCGGCGCGTTTGCCCCAGCGGGAGGGGCCGGACTAGGTGAGCGGCGGGCGGGGGCTCGGGTGCTAGTCCCGGAAGCGGCGTGGGCCGCGGCTCCCCTAGCCGCGGGCTGTGCATCTTTCCCGGGAGCCGTGTTTCCTCCTTTGAGGCCTTGGGCTGTTCGCTCAGGTCATCCCAAAGCTGCTGCTTCCTCCCTGGTCGGGACCCAGTGCCGCCGCCTCCTCAGAGAGCCCCCATCGTCCTCCACCCGGGCGGTTCTGTGCCCGGGGGACTCTTGGCCACGTTGGAAACCTTTCTGGTTGTTACCAATTGTTGGGGAGGGGAGGTTGCTACCGTCACCTAGTGTGTGGAGGCCAGCGACGCCGCGTACTGGTCATCATACATGACACAGGACAGGCCCCCATAACAAAGAATTATAAATAATGCCTAGGTTAGAAAACTCTGCTCTAGGTCCTTAAAATCGATGAAGTTCTACATAAACTATATACCTTGTTTAAAATTAAGTTGAGTCATTTATAGGGCCACTGAGAAGATAGTTTAAAACATCTAGGGTCAACTATAAAATCTCAAACAAAATGAGTTGAGCAGGTGTCAAATATACACAGCATTAAGCTGCTTACTCCCATCTTGAGTAGCAAGCACCTGCATAGGAATTAGGTAAATCTAGTCACTACCAATAGGCTAGACCCTGATTACCACTTAAATTATTAAGTACCAAAGGAAAAAAAAAGAAAAAGATTAGTCCCTTTAGCCAAGCATTGCATCTAACAACTGTACACAATATAAAAAGCTTGGAAAGCAATCTTTGTGCTTTTTTTCCCAGACAAAAGTATCTCTCAAGCTCATATTTGTGTTGAAACCAGCCTCATAGTCCATCTGTCCTCACTGATCTGTGGGTTTCTGTGTGACTGGGTGAGTACCGTGCAGAACTTGCAACAGCAGGCTCCCTGTATAGAACTGCTAATGGGCTGTCCTTTGCTCAGATTGTAACCACAAAGAATCACTAAGAGTGAGGGTATCTTAAGAATAATTATTTAGTCAGGGGAAAGATACTAAGGTGTTTTGGTTACATGTGTGAATAAATCAACAAATACAGTTATATGCGAGTAAGTACATATAAAACATATATAAGTATAAATATGTGTGACTGTAGAGAAATATTTTCTTGTATGCCATTATAGTAAAATTTTTAGGATTTTATATAAGTATAAATGTATAAAGTATTTACATATACAAGCCTTCCCACTAAAGACTAGTGGGACTACTCAACAACATTTCTCAGGCCTGTTTGATTTGACTTTTAAAGTCAAATAAATCCTCCAGACAGCTTTAAAATATATGAGCCCTTATGAAAAAGATGACTTGAGCTTCCTTATATTAGTAACAAATTTAAAATTGAATAAACCAGCAACCAGATGTGTTTTGAGATGGTTTTTTTTCCTAATGAGATTTTAAGTCATTTGGGAGAATATTAAGCAACAAGATTAATAGATTGTTATAGATTGACCAGTGGGGCACTGGTTTCCAAAAAGATTGTCCTTTGTACCGTGCTTCCTAATAGTAATTAACTTTGTTTCTAAAACTTTCCTGAAATAACCATATGATGATTCGTATTGCAGACTAACGTTAAATCATCATATATTTAATTGTGGGAGTTTACTAATTGTGTGTGCCTTTTTCATTCTAGATTCCCTATAACATTATCAAGGGAATGTTTGCTTATGCAGTACATATGCTTTGAGTGTACAATATGTAACCAACCCCACTGATTGTTCAGGACCAAAGGATTTGCTAGGACATAAGATATTTAGGCTTAAAAACCAGGACAGTCCTCAGCAAACCAGGTCACCTCCATGAGCCAATCTAGGTGTACAGGGACCCTGGGGAACCAAACTGATAGTCCTGTCACATCTCCCTGGAGTTTACACTCTAACAGAGAAGATGGATTTTAAATAATGAATGACAGGACTTAATCAGAGGGAACCAGGGAAACCTTCTTGGGAAGGATATTTAGTGTAAGAGCTAGAGTTGCGGACAGATATAGGTAGTCATAGGGCTTGACTGGAGTAGTATGTCCAAGAGATCACTACATGTTGAGGATACTGCATAAAGAAAGCCCCTAAAGCAGGAGAGAGCCTGCCATGTTCCCTGCTCTAGGAAGACAGAGATAGCTGAAGCCAAGACTAGAAAGGGTTAGAGATGTGAGCCAGACCGACAGGGAGGCAAAACCAAACCAGGCATTATTACAGTGGGAAAACACTGAAGTAATGTGGACAGGAGGGTGATACTAGCATTTAGTCTAATCACACAGATTGAAATGGACTTCCAGGTTCAGAATCAAGACTTTTTAAGAGGCAAGATGGGAGGTGTTAAGAACAAGTTTAGAAATCAGATGTTTGTTCCCTAGGCCTTGATTACGGTTGTGGAATAGGAAAGAGATCTGGAAGTTTAGAACTGAGGGAATGTGATAACCCTCTCATTCATCCATGGCACAGAACACACCCTGTGCTCCCAGCCCCTGGCTGTGAAAACCTGCAAGTGGCCCCCTCCACCAATCCTAAAGGATCCTTCACATCCTAAAGGAAGTAAGGCCTGAGTATGTCTAGGGCTGTCCTCTCTGTTATGGTAGCCTTTAGCCACATAGAGCTATTTTAGTTAAACCAATGAAAATTAAACACAATTAAAAATTCATTTTCTTTAACACACTAACCACATTTCAATATCCACATCTCCTATTAGAGCAGAATTATAGGACATTTCTATCATCATCAAAAGTTCTCTTAGGCAGCTCTGATACAAAACGACCAACCCACTGGAACCCTCTTCCAGCACCACCATGTCTAAGGCAGGACAGGAGCCACTGGAGCTGTAAACTGAACAGAGACCCTTCCTTCCCCAGCAGGAGATTTCAGTTGCTAGACAACCCTGAAGAGGGACTTGGAGCCTGGAAATGGATATAGCAACTGCTTTCCTCTTGGAGGCCAACCCCTTCTCACTTTCAGCTCAGTGACTGCAACTACTGTACACCTAACTGCAAGTTAAGTCCCTGGTGGGGAAATAGGAGACATCCTTCACTTTTAGAAGGTAGGGAAGTTCTGCAGCTCTTGCCTAGATCTGCTGAATTCACACAAACTCCTCGGGGAAGGTTTGATACAAGAGTCAGTTTCCCAGTAGTTTCCTAATGCTGCTGTAAAAAAAATCTATCTCTGAGATAGATTCCTAGAAGTGAGGTTGATTGGGGAAGAGTACATTTTTGCAGCTTTGCTCCTCGTTGACAAATTTCTCTCCCTAGGGGTTATAACCAGCAGTGTGTGAGAATGCCTCTGATGGCCTTACCAATAAAGAGTGTGGCCCCGTGTTGCCTCTGTTGATCTGACAGATAGGAAATAGTATCAGTGCCACTGCAGTCTCCATCTGTATTGTTGTGAGTAAGGTCATTGGTGATTCCACCAAGGGTGGAATAGGGAAAACTATGAAGGAAACTCATTCCTTGAGTTGGTAGTGGAAAGTATATGAGGACTGAGGAAAGAAGACAGGGTAGAAAACTGACTGGAATGAGGGACAGAGACTGGGAAGTAACTGGAAAGAAACCTGTGCTCAAGGGTAGGTTCATGTCACTGCAAAGATGTTGAATCAGGCTCTCATGGTGTGAGGGGCAGTCCAGAGTAGGAGAGCTTCAAGGGGAAGGGCAGATGAGAGCATGTCGAGTGCAGGCAGCTCCTCCAAAGCGGGAGGGCGAGCCCTGGCCGGAGCTGCAGAAGACCCTGCAGAGAAGGGAGGCAGCTCCTTGTCTGTGGCAGGAGGAAGGGAACAGAGCAAGGTTCAAACTGCACTGTTGGTGCCAAGATAGGAAAGTAGATTCCTTCTCATGATTGTTACTCTGAGAAGTCGGATACAGGATCATCTGCAGAAAGGGAGATGATTTGTTGTCTATTACTGCCTACCAAATGATCCTAAACTGTGACCACTTAAAACAATAGTGACCGTTTATCATCTCTCACTGCTTTTGTGTTCAGGAAGTCTAGAGTGGCCTGGCCAGAAGGTTCTGGCTTAGGATTTTCTGGAGGCTACAGGAGGCTTTCAGCTGGGGGTTGCATCATCTAAAGGCTCCAATGATGCTCAAGGCTCACTCCCCTGGCTGGAAAGTCAGAGCTGACTGCTGGCAGGAAGCTTCAATTCCACACCTAGGCCTTTCCACGGGGCTGCTTGAGTGTCTTCCCAACATGACACCTGGCTTCCCCTAGACCAGTGTCCAGAGGACTAAAACAGAAGCTGCAGTGCCTTCTAGCTGCACCTGGCCTTGGAAATCACCCATTGTCACCTCTGACATATCTGCTAGTCCACAGGTCAGCCCTAATTGTGTGTGTGTGTGTGTCAGGGGCTACACTGACACCAGGAGGCTCAAACCCTCTAGGCCACTTAGGACAGTGGTCAGCACAGAGGGAAAAGGTAAAGCTATGTGAGATTTAAAGAGATAAGAGGTGGTCTGAAGAGTGGAAAGTCATGTCAACCTCTAGGATTATCCTCCAGGGCCATGGGCTCTTTTCACATTGCTGACAATGCCCTTTTAGAGGCTACAGCATTACTACCCTAGTACAAGCTGCTCTGCCCATCTCACCCTGGAGCTGTACCTGGCTGGAGCCCTACTGGGCCACTGAAAGTATAATAGGGAGGAGCAGATGAGCTGCTGTTAGGGGTGGTGAGGGCCAAACTGGGCTGGCTGAAGGCATAGACAGGGATAAGCAGGTGAGCTGCAGTGAGGGCAGTGAGCACCAAGTTGGGTGAGTAAGAAATGAGGGGGCAGCTGAAGGTGTGGTCCAAGAACACGTAGTGAGACAAAAGCGTGCTCAATTGGAGCAGAGGTTGAGGTCAGAGAAAGGAGAATTTCTGAATGTTGTTCTGAATGGTGGGACAGGGTCAGGGGCCTAGAGGAACTCTGAAAATGTGTGGCCAGGGGGACAAAGGGCCCTGAAGCTGAGAAGCTCTTGATGTCATCACATGAGGGGGCCTAGAGATGGAAGGAACATGGAAGCAGGTCCAGAGTCCCCAAGGAATGAGCAGGTGTGGTGTGGCCACGTGGGCGGGAAGAGTGTGGCCTGAGCCCCACAGAGCTGAGGTTATCAGGGTGGGCAGGAAGGGTGTGGTCTGAGCCCTGCAGAGCTGAGGTTGGCAATGTGGGCAGAAAAGTGTGTCCTAAGCCCCACAGAGCTAAGGTTATCAGGGTGGACGGGATGAGTGTGGTCTGAACCCTGCAGAACTGAGGTTATCAGGGTGTGTGGGAAGAGTGTGGCCTGAGCCCTGCAGAGCCGAGATTGTCAGGGTGCGGAGCATGAATTGTAGCGTTGGGGACACAGGAAGGTGAGTCTTCTATCAGGTGCTCTACCTTCACCACCTGCTCAGCGAAGTAAATGCCCAGGACTGAAGATAAAACTTGGGTTTTGAAGGAGGTTGTGCTAGACAGGCCAAGGAAGCCACGTCCTCTGCTGCCTGAGAGAGAGAGAGAGGCTGTGAAGATGTGGAGGTTTCCCATCTCTTCCAGAGTGCCATCGTGAGAGCCCCCTGGAAACGAGAGAAGGAGCATCCAGCTTCTCCCACTACCCCGTTAGTGTCAGGGTCACAAGATGGCGGCCATTGTGCTAACCCCTGCTGGAGGTGAGTCTTGGGGTCCCAGCAGCCCTCAGAGATCCAGACTTTAGAGCCCCCCCCCAACAAAGCATGGACAAGGGAGGTGGCAGGACAGAGCAGGTGAGGTGAGATGGAGCCTCAGGGGTCCTGGGGTCCTGGCTGTTCTGCTTGGGTGGCTCTTAGGATTGAAAGCTTGGGAGTTTGGGTATCTGTGGATAATCCATCTGCATGGTGAATGTGTGGGAGTTCTTGAATTCTCTCATTCTTCCTGTAATATGTGATAAAAACATAGTGAAGGTGTTGAACTGCAGTTTCCTCATCTGTGAAATGGGAATAATCTCTTCTTCAAGTATAGTCACAACATTGAACTCTATTTTATTGTGTGGATGAGGCAGAGCTGTACCCTGGTTTCTTAGGAAAGCTGAGGAGGGGGTGTCTGTGTGGGTGTAGACATGCTGAAGGGGGTGCCTGTGGGAGTGTGTTGACCTGCTCAGTCACAGGCAGGTAGAAGCCTCAGTTGTGTGCGTGCCAGATGCAGGGCAAGCCTGGATTCCTGTGACTCTCTTCTCCTGTAGCAGGGTCTTCCCTGTGCCCAGCCTCCCAGCAGAAGGGATGCACAGAGGAGGAAAGGCTGGCTAGTGAGCTCCTGACAAGCTGGTTAAAGGTGAGTCAGATACTCTTTTTTCTAAATCATTATTCCTTTGGCCAGAAGTTGGACTTGTTACCTTTCAGCACTCAAGAGTCTCACAGCTTGTCTAGGTCCTCAGGTATCCCATGATCTCCAGGTATCTGATGGAGAATGAGGGCTGCCCAGGAAATATCAGCCTGTGTCAACATTTGCAGCAGTTTTAAAACTGGCACCAGGGTCCTTAAGTACATCATGTTTCCTGAGAATTTCAAGGGAAAGCCAAGTAAAGACATGACTGTGTTCGAAACTCAAGCAATTTGTAGTAGCCATGGGGAAGTCATGTATTCCTTTACCAAGAACTTTTGTGATTTCTGCAATATCCCAGGCCCATGCTCATCCCCGGAGGTGGAAGGAAATAAGATTGCAGGAGTTCACAGTCTGAATGGGAAACGACAGTCACTCTGTGTTAACAGTGGATTGAACCTGGGGAATGGCCTGTGTGGACAGAGACATTGAGGGCTGAGCCCAGAATCCAGTGAGAGGACCTCTCTGAATCCTGCCCCAACATCTTGTGCTCTGGGTTCCCATCCCTGGTTCTGTCGACCCTGGGACCTCTTCCTGTTCATATTAGTGGGAGTGGTCCTTGGCTAAGCTATGATGTTTACGATGGTCTAGGACTTGGTAACCTTCAAGGATGTGGCAGTGGAGTTCACCCAAGAGGAGTGGGCATTGCTGGATCCCTCTCAGAGAACACTGTACAAAGATGTGATGCTGGAGAACTGCAGAAACCTGGCCTCACTTGGTAAGCCTGACATCACTTGTGTTCATTCAGTAACTTACATAGCAAGATTTTCCTTCTTCTTCACTGACTGTAATGAAATTCGTAGAACATAAAATTCACCATTTTAAAATGCATACTTTAGTAGCTTTTAATGTGTTCACAGTGTTGTGCAACCATCAACACTATCTAATTTCACAACAATTTCATCACCCCTAAAAGAAGCCCCATTACCTTCCAGTACTCATTACCTTCCTAACCCCCTGCTGCTGGCAATCACTGATCCACTTTCTGCCTTAATGGATTTGCCCATTCCAAACATTTCATATAAATGGAATCATAAAATTCATGACCTTTTGTCTCTGACTTCTTTCATATAGCATAATATTCTAAAGGTTTAGCTATGTTATAGAATGTATCAGTCTTCTTTCCTTTTTATGACCTAAATAATAGCCATTGTATAGACAGGCAAAATTTTATTTATCCATTCATCACCTCGTAAACATTTGGGTGGTTTCCACTTTGGGGCTATTATTTCTGCTAATGAATATTTGTGTGCAAGTTTGTGTTTAAACCTCTGCTTTCAGTTCTCTTGGGCATATACCTGTGAGAAGAATACTAGGTCATCTTTTTCTGTGTTTGGCTCTTTGAGGAACCGTAAAACTTTTCCACTATAGCTGCATCATTTAACATTCCCACCAGTGCATGAGGGTTCCAGTATTCTCTGCATCTTTCCCTTTGATTGTAGCCATCCTAGGGTGTGTGAAGTGATATCCCATTGCTTTGATTTCATTGCCCTAATGACTAATGACACTGAGCCCTTTTCATATACTTGTTGGCTGCTTGTGTATCTTCTTTAGAAAAATGTCTGTCCCAGACCTTTGTCCATTTTTTCTTAAATAATTTTATTAAATCATAATTGTGTACATTGGTGCAATCATAGGACACAATGTGCTTCATATACAATCAGAAATATTTTGATCGTACTGTTACAGATAGACTTCATGGCATTTTCTTGATCACTACATAAAGACATTGATACTCTACATTTAATAAGTTTCACCAGTACCCTGCTAAGATGCACCGTAGGTGTGATCCCACTGAATCCTTGTTCTTGATATCCTCTTCTCTTGATATTTGTGAGAAGTTTCTTCTTTTGTCTACCATTTGGGATGGATCTGAACTCCCACATGACCATGCATGTTTCCTGTTGATGTTAGAATTCAGAATTTGGGATTGCACCAGTCAGAGAGTTTGCAGATTAAAGCTGTCTTGGCCTTTTTCTCCTTCAGTACTCTCCACCAGGGTCTTGTACCAAGTGAATTGCATTTCTTGGGTGTGCCTTTCAATGCTGATGGGATTTCCCAGTATTGAACAAAGTGTCTTGTCATGCATTTCTTAACCTTTGGTCAGGAAAAAAAATAAATTAATAAAAAGAAAAGAAAATGTTTAATGTAGTTGATTGTCTTTGAATAGAAAATAAATGATATATTTTTAATAGTCTATGAAATGTACAAGGCTCAGATTGAGTAAAAGGAACACTCATTTTCCACAAAATCCTCCAGAAATGGTCCTGTTTCACTGCTAGCCTTCTTGATGTCTGGCCTCTGTTAGCCAATAGCTGCTGGCAATTTAGCAATGACTCTTCCTTTTAATTAATCAATTGGAGTCCACATGGAGGAGGTCTGTATTTACTGTGTCAAAATTTTGACAAAAGCACCCAGGCAAGGGAGTCAGGCATACACGGAAAGTCTAATTTCTTTTTGACCTTGTTCAAATAGTAATCAGAAAGCTGCCTATAAGAAACATGCAACCACCTTCTCCTTAGACCATGCATGTATCATTTTTTTTTGAAAAAGAGTGACATGCTTTGGTTGCTAGAGTAAACATAACAGTACAATAAGATCAAGAGCAGAATGTTTAGGGAAGAAAAACAAAGTCCCTAAATCCAAGAATTGGAACAACTGAGAGTTTTTAAAGAATAAGAATGGCGATTTTCCACTCCACCCCAAAGTAACCAGAAACATAAGCAGAGATTGTGTCTTGTTCTGGGGGTGCTAATGGAACAGGGGTTGGCTGGACAGAAAGGATGGATAGTCGGGAAGCAGGGAGGATGAGAGCTCCACTTTCTGACAGACTCTGAGGTATGTGGAGTGTGAGAGAGTGGACACCTTCTTCTGAAAAGGCTCCTGCAAGGTCTGGGCTTCAGTGAAGATGAGCAGTGAGAGGGGTGTCCTGTGAGTAGGCTCAGGCTATCAGGGCATTTGTCATCCTGGAGAGGACTTCCCACAGGGAGCCTCTGCACCATGGAATGCATTTCATCATTTGCCCCACATACCTTATTCTTAATGCTGTATCATGTTTGTGTTTTTTTCATCGTTTGCCCACGTATCTTATTCTTAGTGCTGTATCATGTTTATGTGTTTTTTTAAATTAAGTTTCCACAACTTCAAAATATTTTCAGAGGCTAGAAAATCCTTTTTACCAAAATTATTATTGACTGTGAAATAAATGAATTAAACAGACTGAAAAAAAAAAAACCCGAATATATTACAATATACTCTCTAGATAAATTACATGTAGAACACATATAAAATATATGTTTTATAAATGACATGTGAATATATAAATTACATACATGAAACTTTCTACCTATATGCAAATCGTGGACAAAATCAAAGAAGGGGTCAGGAGCTGGATGGAGCTGGGCACCAACTCTCCGGTGTGCCAGGATTTGACAATTACACTATTTCTGTTTTTTTCTACTGTTCAGTCACTAATGTCAGAATGTGGTAATATCACGGCCCATCTGGGTTATCTACCTTTCCTAGGGCGTCAGGAGTCAGATTCCTGCCAGGATATTTAGGGTACATCCCGGGTAGCCGGGTGGGTTTTTGTCTTTTTCTTTTGCTTCAAACATTGTTTCCCCTCATTAGAAATGCCACTGCTGACTGTGTTCTTTCTCTGCAGTTTCCAGGCCACAGAATGTGATGAAGTCGTCTGGCAGCTTCCATGATGAGGGTAATCAGCCTGGCAGACACCAGCCCTCGCGTACCTGCACTTGGCTCAGCGCGGCGTGCGGGAGGGATGGGGAGGGCCCAGCAGCCGCCTCACCCTGCCTGGGCCTCCGTCTTCTGGCTCACCCGGCCACCAGCTTCCTGGATAGGAGTGCATGGTGAGGGAGTGAGGGACTTGGGAAGAGCAGGCAAGAGGCAGAGTCTGCTTACCTGGTAAGGTTGTCTCCTAATGTACTGGGCTCCTGGGAGTGCATGAAGGCTTCGTAGTGAAGAGTAATGGGGCTGTCTTACACAGCAAGATGAGAAACACAGACTACTTGGCTCTCTAGCAAGGACCAGACTTTGAGTCAAAACTGCCTGGTAAGAAGCAACTTTTATGTGCCTAACTAATGTCTATTTCTGGTGCTACGATCTCAGAAGGATCACCAAACATTTATTCCAAATATAGAGTGAAGTTATTGCTTGAGACTCAGACACAGTCCATGAGGTGTAACAAGAAGTTATTGAGTTTAGTGAGGGGGAAGGGATCCTAGAAGAAAGACCAGGGCTTTCTCTGAGGAACCATTCCTTGAAAATGCCTAAGAAACAAGCGTTTACCTTTTATTGGTACAGAAAATAGATGCTATTAGTGTTAAGAAGAGGGTTTGTTAGCTGAGGTCTGGGACTGGGGAAAGTTCCCTGAGTGGCATGCCTGGATGGATGCCAGATCAGGTAAGAAAGGCAGAATTTGCAGGATTGGGGAAAGAAAGAGCATGGGACAGTGCATAGATTTTCAATTTTCCCAGTCCTTGTTGGATTTTGTTGTGATTAGGAACCAGTGTTAGGATATATTTTGTAAGTCACAGGGTGTTTTATACCAAAGTGTAATGGGAAGGGGAAAAATCTAAGAACTGCTTGGGGAGATGTTATTAGAGAAATATTTCCATGCACATAAAGCTCAGATAGTATGGACAACTGAGGTATGAATGTATGTGTGGTGAGAGAGAAAGAGAGGGAGAAAGAAAGAAGAGGTAGTGAAGAGGGAAGAGGAGGAGAAAGGGGAGGGAAGGGGGGAGGAGAGAAAGAGACTGAAAAGAGGAATGCAAAAGCAGAGAGGGGGGATAGGGAAGTAGGGGAGAAGCCTAATTATTCCAAAAAGAAAGAATTAAATCTTGACATTGTAAGAGTTAAAACATTGTTCATAGAAGGCTTAGAACAATGTCACATCAGTATTTGACACATGTTATTCTACTGAGAAGGGGTGCCCGTGCTAGGTCTAGGAGAAAGTTTAACAGCATTAGCCTACATTTGCCGTAGCTAGGAGAAAGTTAAAAAGAAAAAGAAAAAAAAAAGGGAATGAAATCTTTCACCTCCACATGGATGGCATCAGATCTTCCCTCTCTGGTTCCAGGAATCTTTTTTTAGCCACCTATATATTGCTTTGTATTATTTGGAATTTTTAGAAGTTAATTTAGCTATTTTTATTGTGTTATTCTAATAAATAATACCTTCCCCCCTAAAAGCACTGGTGTAGAGTTACTTGTGTTCAGTTAAGAAAACTTAAATTTCTCAGCGTCTGTTAGAGGCTGGGCATTGTAACCACATGTGCAGGTGGGCAGGCCTCCTCCCAGCCCCAGCTGCCACATGCCGCTTTCTGCCTCCCATTGCCCTGGATCTGATGAGCTGCCTGCCACACAGATTTTCTTCCTTAGCCTCTGTACACCGTTCCACTCTTCTCCACACCCATGGAACCCCCAGTCTTTCACCTGGAGATCAGTACGGTGGCATTCTCTGCAAACATCACCAGGTGGGTGGGTGTCGAGAGAGGCACTGGGATTGCAGCTGTGCAGGAGACACACCCCGCTTTGTGCTTGCTTGTGGTCTAACTAGTTAAAAAGCAAGACCAGAAAGCTGACAGTGGAAGTATGATTTTAGAGCAAAGAAGCTGGAGTGTTTTCAGCACATAGGCGGGCCACCCACCCCAGGGAGTGGGATAGGGGTGATTTTCTGGAGATGGAAGGATGCCAAGCTAGTCAGAGAAATCAGACCTGTGAGATTGTTTGGAGGTTTGAGGTTATGTTTTGGGAGCTGCAAGGTGTTTCAAGCCATGTTAAGACAGCAGCTAAGTGAGGGGGCAGGTTTAGGCTGAGATGTGTCCATGTTTCAACTATTTGTCATTCAGTCAATCATTCAATCATGGCTTTGCGTGTTTACTACACACAAAGCAAAAAATCTAAGCACCACGTGTTTAAGGAAATTGAAAAAACTTTTCAAATTTTCAAAAATGTATTAATGAAAGAGATCACAGGTGAGGTATGGTAAGGAGCTGGATGCAGAGACGAGAAGGGGCTGATACCTGACTCATGTCCTGACCAGTGTTGTTCTTCTGCCTCTGCTGTTCCCTCATCCCACTGCAGAGCTCAGCTGCCGTGACACTGGGCAACTAAATATCAAGTTAATTTGGACTTTTTCTCAACTAAAACATAGATGTTGGAAGGATGATGGGGTATTCAGCAGTGAGGAAATGAGTCAGGGACCAAATGGAAGCAAGCTGAATCATGGAGAAATTTCCTTAAACCATGTCTGAAAGGAGACTCTTGAAAAGGACAGGGTTTTGACTCAATTTCATATTCAGAACTTATAAAAATGCCGAGCAACCTGCACTCAGCAGAGCATTAGGAGTCATAATCTAGTTGAGTTCCTACAAAGTAACTCCAATCAAGAAATGAAAAATGAGGGTGTTTGATTTCTGCAGAATCAATTTTTGAAAAAAATTCTAGTAAATGATAGATGTGAATAACTGAATAATACAATGGGAAGGAATTAGGAGCAAACCAGGGAAGAGAACGTGCTCAAAGATAATAAGATTCATGGCTAAGGGTTATAAACTACTATTTAGCAATATAGGTATTTGGGGGCCAGGATATATAATAAGAAAAATAAAAAGTAATTTAAGCTGAAAAGAACCTCAGAAATATAAAATATTAAACACTTGTACCATCCAATATTAAAAAGACAAAGCAAAATTAAAATAATATATAAACGTTGACTGTTTCTACTTGTTTTTAAAACCATGTTTCCTCAGGCTAACTCCAAAACTTCTGACACTTTAGGGTAGCCCCTGCTGACATCCCTTGGGGGAGACACGGGCTTCAATCTTCAAGTAACTCAGTTAACCTGCCTCCAGCTCTCTAGCCATTCAGATGGACAAGTTTCTATTACATTTCAGATACTGCATCAAGTTCTTATGATTTGGGGGTTAGACTGCCTGCTTCTAAGATAGGATGGCTAATGTTCTAAACACAAAATGATGAAGTACATTAGTGGACAATAAACTCTCAAAATAGAAATGCGATCATCTGCTTCGGTAACCTGTGTTCTGGGGCCAACCTCTGATCCCTTTGACCTTTTCTACTGCTGATTTCTCTACCTCAGGGGCCCCCAAGTATGGTTTCTGAAAGCATCACCAGAACTATTAGAAATAAAGACTTTTAAGCTTCATCCATTCAGTAGAATCAGAAACTGAAATCTGAGTTTGGACGAGCCCTCCAGCTGCTTCTCATGTACATTCAAGTTTGAGAACCATTGCTCTGTCTTTTGGCCAAGTATATCCTTGGGACTCATTCCTCACTGAAGCCCAGCAAGAAGTAGATACTTTTACACACATTCTCTTCCTTAGTCCTGGAAACAACTTTGTGAAATAATTCTGTGCTATGTGCCATTTCCATAGAAGACAAAACTGAAGGGCAATTAGGTACGGGTTCTGGCCTGATTCTGAAGTCCGGGCTTTTTTCTCTCCTCATTGTCATTTTCTCTGAACATCACAATCTATTCTAATCCAAGTTACATACTTCCATTCAACAGGTCTTCCTTCTTTGGAGTCTACCATATCCTATCTCCATGTATATCTGCTTTTCCCCTTCTTTACTGGCTCATTGCCTCCTGCTTACAGAAAGAGAGAGAAAGAGAGGATGGGAAGGAGGGAGGGAGACAGGGAGGCTCCTTTCCAAGGCAAACACTTACAATCTGTGCTCTTGATCAGACTCTGGGACTACACCCTCCTCCCTGACTCTCTGCTATTTTCTATCTATTCTTGTCATTTATTTTCAGATCCTTTTTATTTCTTCCCCACATTACTTATTTGTCTCTTTCTTCCTTTCATTTTTAATCACCATACTCTTGTTTGACATTCTTTCACTGAGTATGTCACCCTTCTCAGGATTTCTCTTTGGATGAATTCCAAATCTGTGTCTCTACTCCTGGCTTCTTTCCCAAGCCTCAGACCCACAGCTCAAGCTTCTCACTCAATCTCTTCTTCAACCTTTTCTCAGTGTGCCTAAAACAGAGCTGATTTCTTCTTTCCAAACCTGTTTCCTTTCTGGCTGATGGTGCCATTCTTCATCCAGTCTGCCTGGAGAGGAAACCTGGCTTCTTCTGTACCCTCTCCTCTCTTTCACACTCTGTCCCAATCGGTCCCTGTGACCTGATTTAAAGAAAAAATAAAGAAATTAAAAAAAAATATATCCCTTGAACCTGGTCCTTAGTCATATTCTCCTGCAGATTATAAGCTCTATAAGGGATGGGTAGGACCTTATTCCCCCTGTATCTCTATACCTACTTCACTGCCTTCCATATTATAGGTGCTCAAAAATATTAAGTGCACGTACAGCGAGAAATTATGGGGAATAAAAAAAGAACAATCATTATTCTTATAGAAAAAAAGAAAAATAGCAGCTACTCTAAAAGTAAGTTAAGATAATTTACTGACAGTAAGGTGAGTGTTAAAATGCCAGCTGAATTACTAGCCCCAGAGGAACAGAAGGATGAGGACCTGAAAGACTTATCAAATAATGAATCAAAGGACAGTCCTGTTAAGAGGCAGAGATATTTCAACATCTTAAGAATCAAGTACTACAATCTTTTATGAGACTAGGAAAATCATTGTAGGTCTCATAAATTTCCCTCTTCTCATTGTTCCAAAGGCTTAATTTAGGATGAGTCACTCCATAAATCTGGGCAAAGATGACTAATGATTATAATAACAATATCGTAAATTATATAGTGCTTTTCCTCCAAAGGAAAACTGTATGTAATTTATTCTCACCATATTCCTTATTGGTTGCTAAGGCCAGGGATCATTATCTCTATTTTTCAGATATCTGGGCATGGAAATGGGTTTACCTATTTTTTTATTTTTATTTTTTTTTGAGACAGAGCCTCAAGCTGTCACCCTGGATAGAGTGTCGTGGCATCACAGCTCACAGGAACCTCCAACTCCTGGGCTTAAGCGAGTCTCCTGCCTCCGCCTCCCAAGTAGCTGGGACTACAGGCACCTGCCACAACACCCGGCCATATTTTGGATGCAGCTGCAATTGTTGTTGGGCAGGCCTGGATTCAAACCCGCCAGCTCAGGTGTACATGGCTGGCACTTAGCCCATTGAGTCACAGGCGCTGAGCCAAAATGTGCAATCCTCATTGCCATACCATACCATGTGGCTGCCTTGTCATGGCTTGGGAAGCTTACTTTTGAGTAGATTTCTGCTCCCTTCTCACCTTATTGAGTCTCCAGACTTTGGCTTAATTTTCTTTCCTTCCACATGTCCATCCTTATCTGAGAACATTTTGAACTTAATCATTGTAAAATGTGTTCTAGAATTTGGGACCCTAACTAAAGAGGGAATAGAAAAGGTAAAAAAAAATCCACAAAAAATTAATTTTAGCTCACTTTCCTGATAGCAGTTATAATACTCATCAAATCCTCTCCTTTAACAGATATTTAAAGGCATAATCATTATGGATATGCTTTTTGATATGTTAATTTCAAATAATCCAGTGTCCCATCATTGGCTGTTAATTGTAATAAAATAAGAAATGTATACATGTTTCATATAGCCTCAATCAATGTTTACCAAATTACACTAGATGGGTACTAAGCACATAGTTATTTACTAAATTGTATCTTTAAAGTCATAGAGTCAATAATACTTGATCATAGTGTTTGAGTTCTAGAACAGAAATCTATATCTTTTAATACCAATTTTATTATGTGGTTCATAAATTCATTACTATGTGAAAATTTAAGCAGAACTTAAGACTGTTTTTCCTAATAAAATGCTGTTGGGTGAGTTAATCTATGGGCAATGACTTTAAAATATCATGACAAAACATAATGCCTTGGATTTAATAAATTGCTTTCTTATGACTCAAATTGTATTGTGTGTGTTATTTAAAATTACTTCAAAGAAGACAAGAGCACTAAGACTCTTTGTCTTTCCGTTCATAGATGCAGTTACTAATACTTTGAGCTTGTCCATTTATTTCTTCCAGAAATATGTATTTGTTGATTGACAACTGTGTGCTGAGAACTCTGCTGGACATTGCATATAATGAACAAATCAAATATAGTCTTTGTCCTCCAGGAGCTTAAAGTATAAAAAGCGATCCAGACAGGAAGCAAAGAGACAGGTAAAGGGATGCACACCTGTGCATTGTGACAAGTGTTAGGAAGTGAAAGAATGGAGATGAATACAGGAGGAATCTGAGAAGGCCTCTTTGGGAAAGAGATGTTTGCTGTCAGACTGATGGGTCAGAGTTAGGCTGACTGGCATACAACTGAGTCAGCTTGTGGAATGACCAGACCACAGCAGAGAACTTGGGAGGCCAGTGTGCCTGAAGGCAGTGGGAGGAGACAGTTTACAAGATGCGACAGGGGAAGGAGTCCGGGAAGGCCCTTGTCAGGTGGTACATCATCTCATTGTCCATGTGAAGAATTTGAGATTTATTTTAAATGCAACAGGAAACTATCAAAATATTCTAAGCAGGAGAATAAATAGAATCAAGTTTGTATTATAAAAGGACCACTCTGGTTAGTCTGTGGGAATGTAGGTGGAAGAGGTATTAGAGTGGAGGAATTAGAAGGCCCTTGAGTTAGTCCAGGTCAGTAAAGGTCAAAGCAGTCCTTGTACAGGTAGACAGATTTAAAATATATTTTAGAGTCACGTTGCTAGAATTTTGTAATGGATTGGATAAAGCCAGTGTGATGATGTAGGAAAATGAGATGCTCTTAGTCATTAAGTGTCTTAATATAGCCTGATCTAATTCTCCTGTTATAGAGAAAGTGGAGCTGAGTTTAAAGGAGATTTCTTCTTATTTTAATAGAGATAAAAAAATGAGTGATGCTCTAAGCAGAATGGTCAAACCTATTAAATTAAATTCTGTCTAATAATTATTTAGTTCTCACCTTTAAGAAAAGTACCTGGGATAACCATTATCAGAAACTTGCCATTTATTTTATAAATATCTGTAGTGTATGTGAGCATGGAGGAAAAAGCTTCTAGTTCCTTTTCCAGTGTGTTTAAGTGACTCATCAGCTGCGAGAGCTGTCTCGTCATCTGGCAGGTTCTGTAGTCTAATGATATTGTGGGAAGACTCCTTGATGTTTAGCTAAAGTTTTGCCTGTCCAATCTCAGATGTTATATTTTATTTGGAAATATAACAGAAACCAATATTTCTGATCTTCCTTTAAAAAGATGATAAGGAGCTTTATTTTTTAAATGAAGAATGTTTATACAGGCTACTTTTTATTTTTTGGTTTTATTGATGCAAAAAGAATTGACTACTAAGAATCGAGTCATAATCCTCCGTCCTGTTTTGATTCATATGGCACATCCCTTAAAAGTTTGATTATTTTAAAAGATAAAATTATATTTTATCATTATTTTTTAGGAGAATGAGGCTTATATTCAATGATAATAATATGGTACAATCTCTGTAAATTGACCACCCAAGGCACTGTAACAAAATGGTCACTATACGGAGCTGGTCAACATAAGGAACTAGGCCTACTGTATTGATATGTACATGTGCTACATGTCTGGTCTATAAAATTTAGGTCAACTTCAGGAGGTGGTCAGTTTAGGGGGGTGGACAACTATGGAGGTTCTATTGTAATTATCTTCTAATAACACTAGCTAATATCTAGAGACACATTTCCTATATCCTGGGCACAATACCAGAACTGTTATTGCCTAGAAGCAGACAGCTACTTTAAGCCATCTATTCAAGCCCAAATGTATTTGATTGCACAGTTTATGTTCAATGCCAATCTTTTGTATATATTCACTCATTCATTCATTCAATGAATGGCAAGCAGTTGGGTGTGAGGCAGTCACAAGTTCCAGGACTTGGGTATGTAGCAACAAACAAAATGGATACAAATTCCTGTCTTCATAAACTTACATTCAACTTTGGGGTAGGAAAGGGCAAGATAATCAAGCATGATAAATAAATATAGTATATAAAGTGCTAGAAAGTGGAGAAAAATAAATTCAAGTAAAAGGGGGAATTGCAATTTTAAATGGAGGTGAGCATCGGTGACAAGGTAACAGTGAGCAAAAATTTCAAGGAGATGAGCAACTGAGGTCTGAGGGGAAGGGCATCACAGGCAGAGGGAAGAGCAGGGAAAACCTGTGCCTCAGGGGCTGCCTGGCACGTTTCAGGACAGGCTGGGAGGCCAGCACAGAGAGAGGAGTGGTAGCAAGTGTCCAATAGGGTCTTTCAACCCAGGGTAAAGTTGTTTTTGTTTTTTTAAAATATACAACCATAAATCTTGGATAAGAATGCTATTCGATATGCTGTTATGAGGTATTGTTCTAGGTGTCCCAGGGAATTAACACATGTCTGTGTTGCTGCTCTCTGAGAATGTCTGATCCACCCAGGAAGCAGTACAGTCTCAGAAAAGCAGCCATGTGGTTGGAATTTTGGTAAGCTAGGGTGCTTTGGATTTTGTTAAGCTTTATAACTAGCTCCTAAACCTGTTTTGTAATGCTTTAGAGCAGTCCCTTGAAAGAGCATATTAATTTCCTTGGGGATCATGTTAAAATTCAGGTTCTGATCCAGTGGGTTTGAGGCAGGGAGAGTGAAGCCACATTTCTAACAGGTTCCAGGGGCAGTCAGTGCTGTGGGCCTGTGATCCATACCTTGACAAGCAGGGCTTCAGGGTTGCAGGAAGACATCCCCAGGTGTCATCTCATTTTAATTTAGATCTTCATCAAAACCCTGAGCTCGGATGTTATCATCTTCATTTATGAATGAAGAAGTCAAAGCTCAGAGGGCTGAGATGACCTGGCAGAGGTCATATGGCACAATGACAGAACTGTGACTTGAATTTAGTTCCTTGGCTTCTAGACAGCAGCTGCCCTGATGGCTTTTAAGCTCTAATACATAAAAGCACATGGTAATTAATGTTTTTGGCTGGTGCATGTGTGTGTATACACACAGGCGCACATGCAAGGCTGCGTCGGGTGGGGGTGAGTGATGATTAGCCCCCCCCTCAAGCTGCAGCTGCCCAGAGGCAGGCTTTGGCAGTGGTTTCTGGAACTGATCCAATCATCACAACATGCCCTGGAAACGTGTCTTTCTCCTGCACACGCCGGCCCCCACCTCAGATAGGACCCTTTTCTTCACAATTACTTCGCACATAAACTAAGCTGCATTTCATCTACCTCTGAAGTAATCTGGTCCCATCTTGTCCAGCTCCGAAAGTTATTTACCGTCAAGCTGGAAAATACTGTTCGCGCCCAAGGAGAGCGCTGTTCTCCAAGATGTAGCAGGGAAAAGCCGAAATCTTTGAAGCATTTCCAACCAAATCCGTGGAGAGGTAAACATATTTTTCATCTGCAGGACTCCAGGTTAAAGAAGTGTGTCCCCCACTTGTTTACAAAGCCGTGCAGCAGCTGTTAGGAGGCCTCGCCCCCACTGGACAGACAAGAAACATTTGGAAGATGCACCACCGCAGCCCTCCGGGAAGACCTCGTTCCCATCTGCCCCCAGCAGCGCTGAGCGCCCAAGGGTAGGGGGATGACAAGTGAGACATGCCTGGCTTCCCGCATTCAGTTTGGCTGTGCTCTTTTTATTAGCATGAAAAAAAATCCCAACCGAACATCAACACATTGCCTCTGAACTTTTTCTGCAGATGACGGGCAAAAACAATCTCCTTCCTGCACCTGTCCTGTTTCCTGTTCCCTAGTGAGAAACACACGGCTTTGGAGATGTAGACGTTAGTTTCTTGGGTGCTGTGGTGTGAAGTGCTCTCCTTCCCTCTTCTTGTGTGCTCCTGCTTCAAATCTCGGTGTATGAAGTCCTCCTTGGACATACCAGGTCACAGTGATTTGTCACTTTCTTAATTAGTGGAACACAAAGTGTTTTCACTACTTGTTGGATATTTATTTTGCACTGACTTGTAATGATTAGGAATAAACAAAATAGTGATAGCAAAAGTGTGATTGCTATTTGTTTCATACTATGCTAAGCACTTTACATAATTATTGTATATGTTCCTAAAATAGATCTTGTAAGCTTTATTATTATTATTTTAGAGACTGGAGTCTTGCTCTGTTGCTGGCTTAGAGTGTAGTGGCAGGATCATAGCTCACTGTAACCCTGTACTCCTGGGCACAAGTGGTCCTCCTGTATCAGCCTCCTGAGTAGCTAGACCACAGTGCACCAATATGCCCAGCTGATTTTATTTTTTGTAGAGATGGAGTCTCTCTATGTTGCCCAGGTTAGTCTCAAATACCTGGCCTCAAGAAATCCTTCCACAATAAAAAAAAAAAAAAAAAAAAGCCAATCAATCCTCCCACCTCAACCTCTCAAAGTGCTAGGATTACAGACATGAGCCACTGCACCTGGCCTATCCTCATTTTAGGATGAGAAAACTGAGGTAGAAAAATTAGGATTAGTTTACCAAAGGTCATACAGATCACAAATCAGAAAGCCTGGACTGGAAATGGGTACATTTGAACCTCATGATCCTTTAAATATGTAATGATCTCTTCCATTATGCTAGGATAACAGTAAAGTCTGTATGAGCAGCAAGACTTTAATAAACACCTCCGAATAAATCAGGGTGGAGCCAGTGGGAGACTGACGTGGAAGGTCAAATTGGAGACTGTGGGTGCTGAGAACTACGTGAGCCTGAATGTACCTGGGGCCACCTTTGCCCCCTTGGGAATAAAAAAACAAAGTTTTGTTTCACAAAACAGAAAGTAGAGCTGAGAGATCGGTGATATATTCATAGTTTAATCATAGTTCTGAACCCTTGGAATAAACCCTGGGTTTTATTCCTAGATTTTTCAGTTATAAGAACAAATAAATGCATTATTTTTGGTTAAGCTATTTTGAATTATATTTTTTCTTGTAATTAAATGAGTCCTAATATAGCCTATTAGGAAAAAAAGAACCAATTAAAACTAACGGTAACATTGAAGCCTATGACCCCACTTCCTTTAAATCACAGAGTTGTTTCAATGGCAAGGGCTTGCTTTCTTTTTTATCCAGACCAGAGCTGTTCAGTAGAACTTTCTATGGTGATAGGCTGTTCAAAAATGATCTAGATTTGTGTTGTCTGACAGAGTAGCCATTAGTCACACATACTGCTGAGCACTCAAGACTGACTGCCTGTAGTACAACTGAGAAACTGAATTTTTAATCTGATTTACATTTAATTAATTTAAATAGCCAAATGTGGTTATGGCCAAGGCTGGCTGGTTCAAATCCAGCCTGGGCCAGCTAAAAAAGCAATGACATCTGCAACAAAAAAATAGCCGGGCGTTGTGGTGGGTGCCTGTAGTCCCAGCTACTTGGGAGGCTGAGGTAAGAGAATCCCTTAAGCCAAAGAGTTGGAGGTTGCATTGAGCTGTGATGCCACAGCACTCTACTGAGGATGACATGGCGAGACGCTCTCTCAAAAAAATAAAAAATAAAAAATATAATACAATACAATACAAAGCCAAATGTGGCTAGTGGCTGTTGTATTGGGCAAAACAGACCTAGATTGTCTCTGTACTTCACAAATGAACATAGAAACACCTGAGGACTCTGTTGTAGTAGGTAGGTCCCCAGGGGTTTCTCCAAAGTCCATGTTCTTTCCATGTATGAGACTCAGAGAGGTGAAATATTTGCCCAGGTCTTCTAATGTCAAATGCTTTATCAGTGATGTTAGTGTGATGGCAGAGGAATGAAAACAACTCTCTTCCCTTATATGTAGGGGCACCCCCCCACCCCGGCCTGCACCTCACATCTCCCAGCTGACCTAAGACTTAATGGGAGACAGGCCTTGGGACCTCACTACAGCTGAAACTTCTCACAGTGTAGAGGATGCTAACACTTGAGGGAGGAATGGGTAAAGAGAAACAGGGCAATATCCAGATGTGCTCTCATTTCTCGTGTAAACTTTCATCTAAGTTTGCAGAAAGAGGGTGGAGACAAATCATAAGCTATTACTTTAACTAGAAACTTTCTGTGTCACCAAGAGCCTTTAGAAGCAACCAGACTGGATTTAAATCCTGACTTTCTCAGTTAGCACGTGCAAGACCCCAGCTGAACCATTTATGCTCCTTAAATGGTGAGTTATTGCAGCTAAAGTAGTCTTCATGTCATGGTGTTTTAGTGAGTGTTAAGTGGAACAATCCCTGTTCAGGACTTAGCAGAAGTGCCCAGCATGGTGTAAGTGCTTTCTAAATGTCCACAGCCATCATTGTGGGGTGATTGTGTGAGCAATAAAGAACACGAACCATGGTGATGATTCTCTAACAACTTTCTACATTGGGGTCCTCACTAGCATCCTGTTAGTATGAAATTTGGCTGAAAATTTGAATGAAGTTCCTCTCCACAAATTACTCAGTCTCAGCTGAGGTAATTACAGATCCCTGATCAGAAAGATGAGCATCTGCCTGGCACTATGATTGCTGTTCACTGTTGGCAGCATTCTTTGCATCTTTCAGATATATTAAGGGGTCTTGCCAGTAGGATTTGAACTAGGTCTTGCTCTTGAGTCCATCCTACTTTTCAGACCTTGTGCTGGCCACTGAAGATATGATAATGAACAAAACAAACACAGTCTACAGCTACCCTCAGGGAGCTTTGAGTCTAAAGATGTTGCCTGATGACTAAGCAAGTGGGATATTTGGGGACCTTGTATGCAGGCTACTTTTCATTTAAAATAAATAAATAACCTTCTTATAAGGACAGCACCATTGATGGAAGCCTATAGGTATGTGCACATAGTTTGAGAGATCGTTATTTCATTAGATACTGAAATCCCTCTTTAGTTTGTATTCTCTTCATGCAAAAGGAAAATTTCTATGTTCATGTTAAATCACCTAATGGCTGGATTCAGGTATAATGGCATATTTCTATCCATTAGTGGAAGAGGAGATATTATCCCGTTTCAGCTCATTTTATCCAGACTTGTCTATAATTCTTACTGCAAAACAGAATGAAAGCATTTTAGTATATAAACATTAGGAAGTAGGGTCATCAGCATCAAATATCTCATGAGTTAGAGTAGCTATTGAAAATTATTCCTTCTGCAGGCATTAATATGGTATTCATGCTACACCAGACATGAATTTGGAAGCACTGAGGCTGCTTAGTTCTTAGGGAGAAAGCTCTTTTCAGTAGCCTAAGAGTAGTAGAGCTCTGTGCATTTACATGATTGCAAAAAAATCCTTTTAATGGAATCCTGCTTCTCATTTTCAAAAAGTACTTTGTTGGGCTTGTGGTAAAGAAATCAAGGAATCAATGAGCTTATAGAATGAGTCTTTCATGCCTTATGATCTATTCAGACATATCTCCATTTTAGGTGACTGCAATGACTCAAAAGGGACAAAAAACATGGAGATTTCAATTCATTTTAATTCCTTTATTTTTACTTTAGCAGACATTTATTGAGTCACAAGTCCCATAAGGTATCATTAATAATAGTACACATTTACATGAATTATCTTATGTCTTTTCACCATTCTTCTGAGATAGGTACTATTTTTGTTGCCGTTTTTCAGATGAGGATACCGAGAGTCAGGAGTTAGTTACATTGACATGCCCCAGATTAAGTTGCCAGGAAAGGGCAGACTTGGATTGCAGGCAGGTGTATTTGACCCCAAAGCCCATTCTTTGAATTACTGTACCTCAGGACATGATTGGATGGTTAACTTTCTTATAGTCCCTGCAAGGTTTTACCTAAAATGAGCTCTCAATATACTGGTCAATTATATGTGTGAGAATCTGTTGCAGGGTGGGGGTGGAAGAATCTAGCTTTAATTCAAATAAAAATTTCTTTTCAGTACCTACATGACCTGGCTGTCAGCTTTCATTTGCCTATACCTTTGAAATTCAGGTAAACTGGCTTGGAGTCGGCAGCTTTTACATCTTTGTTGATATCACTTCTGATCCCCAGACTTTCTTCTCCTGCTTCTACTCAGGTTCTGTTTCTGAGTTGACTCGGCACAAAATTTAGCCCCTGCATGTGTCCACAAGACATCTAACCTGACAATATCCCACTAGCAACATTTTGCTGGTATCCTGTGGGCTGTTGGCCCTTATGTCACTTTCCCCTTCCACCGTTCTCTGTCCCAGACACCCAAAATCACATGCCCATTCTGAGTCTTCTAAAAGTTCAAATTTCATTCCCCACCAGGTGCCTTTTTCTTGCAGTTGCTCCATGAGGAGTCATCCATTCTCCTCTAATTTTCTTCCATCACAACTCTGGTAAGTAAAACCCTCTACAATTTTACACTACTAGGTGCTTAATGATTTTATGTACATTCTCATGCAATCCTTGCAATTAGATGTTAGTATCTTCATTTCATGATGAAAAAACAGACACAGAGCAGTTGTGACCTATCCAAATTCCATTGTCACTGGGGAAGCCGTGCTGGGAAGTTTAGCCATCTACCCAAACTCTGGTGCTTTTCCCACTCAGCTCTTCCTCCCCATTCTATTTGAGGTATGCAGCAGAGACAGAGAAAGGGGATTCTTCCTCTGCTGGCCAGTGCTGGTCTTTGACGTTTTGGGTATGGTGATTTTCTGCAAAGAACTCTTCTGAGCATTGCAGGGTGTCTGGGGTCACTGGATTCCATCCACTAAATGCTGATGGCATTCTCCATTCACTGTAGCAACAAATGAAACATCCTTAAGCATGTCTGAAGGCCACCTTTTGGGTAGGAATGATGTGTCCTCTGTGGAGAAGAGTAGGTCACCCTTAGAGCTCTGTGGACTTAATAACCTTTTTAAAATTTTGTTTTGTTTTATTTTGTTTTGAGACAGGGTCATACTCTGATGCCTGGGCTAAGGTGCTGTGGCATCAGTCTAGTTCATACTAATCTCAAATTCCTGGACTCAAACCAGCCTCCCATGTAGCTGGGACTACAAGTGTAAGCTACCATGCCTGGCTAATTTTTCTGTTTTTCATAGGGATGGAGTTGTGCTCTTGCTCAGGCTGGTCTCAAACTCCAGAATTCAAGTGATCCTCCCACCTCAGTCTCCCAAAGGAACTGATAAATCTTTATTTCCATACTAAGGTCCTCATTTTCACCTAATTAATAACCAAAAATTAATATTAATATAGCAGTCTCCATTTAATGTTAAAATGACAACATATTGCAAAATAGGGAAGAAGAAAATGGTGGTAAGAAAAGTACAGCTCTGTGCCTGGCACCCGCAGGGCCTCAGCTCACATGCCCCTGGCTAAGGACTCCAGGAGCCGTGCAACCCACGTCCTCCCTCCCATACCCTCCCTTCCTCTGCACTGGCCCCACCTATCTGGCCTGGGACTCCAGAAGCCATGGGACCAGGGCCCTCCCTCTGGAGCCCTCCCTGCCTCTGCCTGGGGCTCTCCTCCTGGCCAGAGAGTACTGGAGCCGTGGACTGTCTTTGCCAAAGTCACCAGGTGCCTGACACTCCCAGAACTATGAGCACCATCCCCTCACCCTGCTGTGGGATCCAGGGGTGCCACACTCCAGAGCTGCTCCTGCAGCCAGAACTCCCTGGCTGGAACAGTCCCAGAGGAGCTACACAGGGTCACTCCCTATAAAGTTCCAGCAACAATAGAGTGATACTGCCGGGGTCTAATCTTGAACAGGCACCTTCCCAACTCTGAGGACAGCCGGAGGCAATGGTGAAAGACAATCATGGGGTGGAATCAATGGAAAAACTCTGGCAATATAAATAATCAGAGTAGATCAACTCCTCCAAGGAATGACAAGGCAGACATAGCACAAGATCCCTTGCATAGGCAAATGGCTGAGATGTCAGAAATCGAATTCAGAATCTGGATAGCAAATAAGATCAGCAGAATGGAGGAAAAGATGGAATTAGAATTTCAAGCAGTAATCCAAAAGATGGCCAAAAGATGTCTCAAGAATTCAACAATTTCAAAGAAAAAATGACCAAAGATTTTGACACATTGAGAAAGGAAGATGCAGCCCTCAAAGATCTGAGAAATACAGTAGAATCCCTCAGTAACAGAATGGAGCAATCAGAAGAAAGGATTTCAGACATTAAAAACAAAGCTTTCAAATGCTCCCAAACCTCCAAAGAGGAAGAGAAATGGAAGGCAAAAACATATAACTCTCTCAAAGAGCTCTGGGATAATTCAAAGAAAACCAATATTCACCTCATAGGGATCCCCAAAAGTGATGGAGTGGCTTCAGAAGACATAGAGTCTATTCTTCATGAGATTATGAATGAGAACTTTCCACACATGCAAAGAGATTCTGAAATGCAGATAACAGACAACTTCAGAACTCCAACATGACTCAACCAGAATAAGACATCCCCCAGACACAGCATAATCAATTTCACTAAAGTTAATATGAAGGAGAAAATTCTGAAAGCTGCCAGACATAAGAAAACCATTACCTACAAAGGGAAGAACATTAGAGTAGCTGCAGATCTCTCTTCTGAAACCTTTAAAGCTAGAAGATGGTGGTCATCAACTTTTAATCTCCTAAAACAAAATAACTTTTAACCCAGGATCCTGTATCCAGCTAAACTGAGTTTCATTTATGATGGAGAAATTAAATATTTTAATGACATCCACATGTTGAGGAAATTTGCCATAACTAAACCAACTCTCCAGGATAGTCTCAGGTCCTCCATAATGACCAGCATAATCCTCCACCTTCAAAAGTAAACCTACTCAGAAACTTTTAATCAAATTCCAACTTCCACAGTTGTGAAAGGATTCAAAATGTCCACCACACTTTAAAAGGCTTATCAATATTCTTAATTAATGTGAATGGGTTAAATTGTCCTCTAAAGAGGCATAGGTTGGCTGACTGGATACAAAAACTCAGGCCAGATATCTACTGCGTACAAGAATCTCATCTTACCTTAAAAGAAAAATATAGACTCAAGGTCATCTATACTCCAGGCAAATGGAATGCAGAAAAAAGCAGGTGTAGCAATCCTATTCGCAGACACAATAGACTTTAAGCCAACCAAAATAAGGAAGAATAAGGATGGACACTTCATATTTGTTAAAGATACTACCCAATATGAAGAGATTTCAATTATTAATATTTATGCACCCAACCAGAATGTACCTCAATTTACAAAAGAAACTCTAACAGACTTGAGCAACTTGATTACTTCCAGTTCCACAGTAGTCAGAGATTTTAACACCCTGTTAGCAGTGCTGGATAGATCCATCAAAAAGAAGCTAAGGAAAAAAATTTTAGATTTAAAATTAACCATTCAACATCTGGATTTAACAGACATCTGCAGAACATTTCATCCCAACAAAACTGAATACATGTTCTTCTCATCAGCCCACGGAACATACTCCAAAATTGATCACATCCTAGGTCACAAATCTAACCTCAGCAAATTTAAAAAAATAGAAATTATTCCTTGCATCTTCGATGACCATCATGGAATAAAAGTTCAACTCAATAACAATAGGAATCTGCATACACATACAAAAACATGGAAGCTAAATAACCGTATGCTGAAGGATAGATGGGTCACAGACTAGATTAAGAAGGAAATTACCAAATTTTTGGAACAAAATGACAATGAAGATGCGAATTATCAGAACCTCTGGGATACTGCAAGGCAGTCCTAAGAGGGAAATTTTTAGCACTGCAAGCCTTCCTCAAGAAAACAGAAAGAGAGGAAGTTAACAACTTAATGGGGCATCTTAAGCAACTGGAGAAGGAAGAACATTCCAACCCCAAACTGAGCAGAAGCAAAGAAACAACCACAATAAGAGCAGAATTAAATGAAATTCAAAACAAAAGAATGATACAACAGATCAATAAATCAAAAAGTTGGTTTTTTGAAAAGGTCAATAAAATAGATAAAACTTTGGTTAATTTAACCAGGAAAAAAAGAGTAAAATCTCTAATTTTATCAATCAGAAATGGTAAAGACAAAATAACAACAAACCCCTCAGAAATTCAAAAAATCCTTAACGAATATTACAAGAAACTTTACTCTCAGAAATATGAAAATCTGAAGGAAATTGACCAATACTTGGAAGCACGCCACCTACCAAGACTTAGCCAGAATGAAGTGGAAATGTTGAACAGGCCTATATCAAGTTCTGAAATAGCATCAGCAGTACAAAATCTCCCTAAAAAGAAAAGCCTGGGACCAGATGGCTTCACGTCAGAATTCTACCAAACCTTTAAAGAAGAACTAGTACCTATATTACTAAACCTCTTCCAAAGTATAGAAAAAGAAGGAATACTACCCAACACATTCTATGAAGCAAACATCACCTTGATCCCTAAACCAGGGAGAGCCCCAACAGGAAAAGAAAACTATAGACCAATATCACTAATTAATATCAATGCAAAAATATTTAACAAGATACTAACAAACAGAATCCAACAACACATCAAACGAATTATACACCATGACCAAGTGGGCTTTATACCAGGGTCTCAAGGCTGGTTCAATATACGTGAATCTATAAATGTAATTCAGCACATGAACAAATTAAAAAATAAAGACCACATGATTCTCTCAAATGATGCAGAAAAACCTTTGACAATATCCAGCATCCCTTCATGATCAGAACACTTTAAAAAATTGGTATAGAAGGGACATTTATTAAACTGATAGAGGCCATCTACAGCAAACCCACAGCCAATATTGTATTGTATTAAACTGAAACCATTTTCACTTAGATTAGGAACCAGGCAAGGTTGCCCATTGTCTTCTTTGCTCTTCAACATCATAATGGAAGTTTTAGCCATTGCAATTAGGGAAGAAAAGGCGATCAAGGGTATCCACATAGGGTCAGAGGAGATCAAACTTTCACTCTTCACAGATGATATGATTGTATATCTGGAAAACACCAGGGATTCTACTACAAAACTTTTAGAAGTGATCTACAGCAATGTCTCAGGCTACAAAATCAACACCCATAAATCTGCAGCCATTATATATATACCAACAATAGCCAAGCTGAAAAAACAGTCAAGGACTCTATTCTTTTCACAGTAGTGCCAAAGAAGATGAAATATTTGGGAGTTGGCTTGGCGTCTGTGGCTCAGTGGGTTAAGGCACCAGCCATGTACACCTGAGCTGGGGGGTTCGAATCCAGCCTGGCCCGCCAAACAACAATGACGGCTGCAACCAAAAAATGGCTGGGTGTTGTGGCAGGCGCCTGTGGTCCCAGCTACTTGGGAGGCAGAGGCAAGAGACTTGCTTGAGCCCAGGAATTGGAGGTTGCTGTGAGCTGTGATGCCACAGTACTCTATCCAGGGTGACAGCTTGAGGCTCTGTCTCAAAAAAAAAAAGAAATATTTGGGAGTTTACCTAACAAAGGATGTGAAAGATCTCTATAAAGAGAACTATGAGGCTTGGTGCCTGTGGCTCAGCGGGCTAAGGCGCCAGCCACATACACCTAAGCTGGTGGGTTTGAATCCAGCCTGGCTCGCCAAACAACAATGATGGCTGCAACCAAAAAATGGCCGGGCATTGTGGTGGGCGCCTGTGGTCATCCTAGCTACTTGGGAGGTGGAGGCAAGACACTCACTTGAGCCCAGGAATTGGAGGTTGCTGTGAGTTGTGATGCCACAGCACTCTATCCAGGGTGACAGCTTGAGACTCTGTCTCAAAAAAAAAAAAAGAAAAAAGAGAACTATGAAACTTTAAGAAAAGAAATAGCTGAAAATGTTAACAAATGGAAAAATATACCATGCTGATGGCTGGGAAGAATCAACATTGTTAAAATGTCTATACTACCCAAAGCAATATATAATTTTAATGCAATTCCTAACAAAGCTCCATTGTCATGTTTTAAAGATCTTGAAAAAATAATACTTTGTTTTATATGGAATCAGAAAAAACTTCGAATAGCCAAGACATTACTCAGAAATAAAAACAAAGCAGGAGGAATCACGCTACCAGACCTGAGACTCTACTATAAATCGATAGTGATCAAAACAGCATGGTACTGGCACAAAAACAGAGAGGTAGATGTTTGGAACAGAAT
>CAUYON010042843.1:0-41329 GCA_963573935.1 Arctocebus calabarensis
ACACTCCTTTCAGAGGGATATTGGACCCCAGGTCACCTCAACTCTAACAGAGCTTCTCCAAGACACATTGTGATGAACCTGTCCAAAGTCAAGACAAAAGAAAAGATTCTTCAAGCTGCCAGGAGTAAGTGCCAGTTGACCTACAGGGGCAAATCCATCAGGGTGACTGCAGATGTCTCTAATGAAAATTTTCAAGCAAGAAAACAATGGTTATCTACCTTTAATCTACTTAAACAGAACAATTTCCAGCCCGGAATTCTATATCCTGCTAAGCTAAGCTTTAAAATTGATGGAGAAATCAAATCATTTACTGATATGCAAACATTAAGGAAATTCACCACAACAAGACCAGGTCTACAAGAAATACTTCAACCTCTTCTACACACTGACCATCACAATGGATCAACAGCAAAGTAAGAACTCGGAAATTAAAGGACAGAACCTAACTTCCACACTGATGCAAAAGATAAAACTAAGCAATGGACTCTCACAAAAATGAGATGAATAGAATGAATAGAACACTACCACACTTATCAATTATCTCAATAAATGTTAATGGCTTGAATTCACCACTGAAGAGACATAGATTGGCTGAATGAATTAAAAAACACAAGCCATCCAGTTACTGTCTGCAGGAAACAAACCCAGTTTCAAAAGACAAATTAAAACTCTTGAGTTAAGGGTTGGAAGATAATTTTTCAGGCAAATGGAATTCAGAAGAAAAGAATCTTATTTTCAGATACATGTGGATTTAAAGCATCTAAAGTCAAAAAAGATAAAGATGGTCACTTTATATTGGTCAAGGGAAAAATACAATAAGAAGACATTTCAATTCTAAATATTTATGCACCCAATTTAAATGCTCCCAGATTCTTGAAACAGACAATACTCAGTCTGAGCAATGGGATATCCTATAACACCATAATAACATGGGACTTTAATCCTCTGAACAGAAATTAAACAAACATATCAGGGACTTAAATGAGAACAACTGTGAACAACTGTGCTTAATAGACGCATATAGAACACTCCATCCCAAAGATAAAGAATATGCATTTTTCTTATTGCCCCATGGAACATTCTCCAAAATTGATCATATCCTAGGACATAAAACAAACCTCAACAGAATCAAAAGAATTAAAATTTTACCTTGTATCTTCTCAGACCACAAGGCACTAAAGGTGGAAGTCAACTCCAACAAAAAACGTTCAACCCCACACAAAGGCATGGAAATTAAATAACCTTCTGTTGAATGACAGTTGGGTGCAGGAAGAAATAAAACAGGAAATCATTAACTTCCTTGACTATAACAACAATGAAGACACAAGCTATCAAAACCTGTGGGATACTGCAAAAGCAGTTCTAAGAGGAAAATTTATCACTTTAGATGCCTACATTTAAAAAACAAAGAGAATATCAACAAACTCACAAGCCATCTTATGGAATTGGAAAAAGAAGAACAAGCTAAGTCTAAACTCAGCAGAAGAAAAGAAATATCCAAAATTAAATCAGAGATCAATGAAATTGAAAACAAAAGAATCATTCAGAAAATTAATGAAACAAGGAGTTGGGTTTGGGGTGGATTTTTTGTTTGTTTGTTTTTTGCCCAGGCCAAGTTTGAACCCACCACCTCCGGTATATGGGGCAGGCACCCTACTCTTTTGAGCAACACGTGCCACCCAGACTTGATTTTTTAAAAAAAATAAATAACATAGATAAACCTTTGGCCAGACTAACTAGAAATAGAAAAGTAAAATCTCTAGTAACCTCAATCAAAAATAATAAAGGGGAAATAACAACTGATGCCACACAGATATAAGAGATCATCTCTGAATATTACCCAAAACTGAATGCCCAGAAATTTGACAATGTGAAGGAAATGGATCAGTATTTGGAATCACACTCTCTCTCTAGTCTTAGCCAGGAAGAAATAGAGTTCCTGAACAGACCAATTTCAAGCACTGAGATTAAAGAAATAATAAAAAATCTTCCAATAAAAAAATGCCCTGGCTCGGTGTCTATGGCTTAATGGGCTAAGGTGCCAGCCACGTACACCTGAGCTGGTGGGTTCAAATCCAGCCTGGGCCCACCAAACAACAATCACGGCTGCAACCAAAAAATGGCCAGGCATTGTGGTGGGCACCTGTAGTCCCAGCTACTTGGGAGGTGGAGGCAGGAGGCTCGCTTGAGCCCAGGCATTGGATATGATGCCACAGCACTCTATCCAGGGTGACAGCTTGAGGCTCTGTCTCAAAAAAAAAAAATGCCCTGATTCAGATGGCTTCACACCAGAATTCTATCAAACCTTCAAGGAAGAGCTTATTCCCATACTGCAGAAATTATTCAAAAAAATTGAGGAGGAAAGAATCTTCCCCAAAACATTCTATGAAGCAAACATCATCCTGATACCAAAACCAGGAAAAGACCCAACTAAAAAGGAGAATTTCAGACCAATTTCACTAATGAATATAGATGCAAAAATTTTCAACAAAATCCTAGCCAATAGATTACAGCTTATTATCCAAAAAGTCATACATCATGATCAAGTAGGTTTCATCCCAGGGATGCAAGACCTTTTAAACATATGCAAGTCCATAAACGTTATTCACCATATCAACAGAAGCAAAAACAAAGACCATGTGATCCTCTCAATAGATGCAGAAAGGGCATTTGATAAAATCCAGCATCCTTTTCTAATTAGCACACTGAAGCGTATAGGCATATGTGGCACATTTCTTAAACTGATCGAAGCTATCTATGACAAACCCACAGCTAATATTTTACTAATTGTAGTAAAACTGAAAGCTTTTCCTCTTAGAACTGGAACCAGACTAGATTGTTGTCTGTCACCATTACTATTCCACATAGTGCTGGAAGTTCTAGCCAATATAATTAGGCAAGACAAGGAAATAAAGGGCATTCAAATGGGAGTAGAGGAGGTCAAAGTCTCCCTCTTTGCTGACGATATGATCTTATACTTAGAGAACCCCAAAGACTCAACCACAAGACCCCTGGAAGTCAACAAAAAATACAGTAATGTCTCAGGATATAAAATCAATGTCCACAAGTCAGTATACTTGTCAGCCTCTGTATACACTAATAACAGCCAAGATGAGAGGCTAGTTAAGGACTCAACTCCCTTCACCATAGCTTCAAAGAAAATAAAATACTAGGAATATACATAACAAAGGAGGTGAAGAACCTCTATAAAGAAAATTATGAAATTCTAAGAAAGGAAATAGCAGAGGATACTAACAAATGAAAGAACATGCCATGCTCATGGCTGGGAAGAATCAACATTGTTAAAATGTCTATACTTCCCAAAGCAATCTACCTATTCAATGCCACCCCTATTAAAATACCAACATTGTACTTTCAAGATTTGGAAAAAATGATTCTGCATTTTATATGGAACCAGAAAAAAAACCCGTATAGCTAAGGCAGTTCTTAGCAATAAAAACAAAGCTGGGGGCTTCACCATACCAGATTTTAGGCTGTACTACAAAGCCATAGTGGTCTTGACAGTATGGTACTGGCACAAAAATCAAGACATAGACATTTGGAATCAAATAGAAAACCAGGAAATGAAACTAACATCTTACAACCACCTAATCTTCAACAAACCAAACAAGAACATACACTGGGGGAAAGAGTCCCTATTCAATAAATGGTCTGGGAGACCTGGATATCCACATGTAAAAGACTGAAACTGGACCCACACCTTTCTCCACTCACAAAAATTGGTTCAAGATGGATAAAGGACTTACATTTAAGGCAGGAAACAATAAAAATCCTCAAAGAGGGGCAGCACCTGTGGCCCTTGAGTAGGGTGCCAACCCCATATACTGAATGTGGCGGGTTCAAACCAGCCTCAGCAGAACCACAAAACAAAAAAATAACCAGGCGTTGTGGCAGGTGCCTATAGTCCCAGCTACTCGGGAGGCTGAGCCAGGAGAATCGCCTACGCCCAGGAGTTGGAGGTTGCTGTGAGCTGTGTGACGCCACAGCACTCTACTAAGGGTGATAAAGCGAGACTCTGTCTCTACAAAAATAAAAATAAATAAATAAATAAATCCTCAAAGAAAGCATAGGAAAAACACTGGAAGATATCAACCTGGGGAAAGACTTCATATAGAAGATTGTCATGGCAATTGCAACAACAAAAATAAACAAATGGGACCTAATTAAACTGAAAAGCTTCTGTACAGCTAAGGAGACAACAACGAAACCAAATAGACAACCTATACAATAGGAAAGGATAGTTGCATATTTTGAATCAGACAAAAGCTTGATAACTAGGATCTATACAGAACTCAAATTAATCTATATGAAAAAAGCCAACAATCCCATATGTCAATGGACAAGAAATATGAATAGAACCCTCTAAAAAAGACAGACGAATGGCTAACAAACATGAAAAAATGCTCATCGTCCCTAATTACGCAAATCAAAACTACCCTGAGATACCATCTAACCCCAGTGAGAATGGCCCACATTACAAAATCTTAACTGCAGATGTTGGCGTGGTTGTGGAGAGAAGGGAGCATTTTTACACTGCTGGTGGGACTGCAAATTAATACAACCTTTTTAGAAGGAAGTATGGAGTACCCTCAAAGAACTCAAGCTAGACCTCCCATTTGATCCTGTAATCCCATTACTGGGCATCTACCCAGAAGGAAAAAAATCCTTTTATCGTAAGGACACTTGCACTAGACTGTTTATTGCAGCTCAATATACAATCACCAAAATGTGGAAACAGCCTAAATGCCCACCAACCCAGGAATGGATTAACAAGCTGTGGTATATGTACACTATGGAATACTATTCAACCATTAAAAAAAATGGAGACTTTACAGCCTTTGTATTAACCTGGATGGAAGTGGAACACATTGTTCTTAGTAAAGCATCACAAGAATGGGGAAGGATGAATCCTATGTACTCAATTTTGATATGAGGACAAGTAATGACAATGATACGGTGGGGGTGGGGGAAGGGGAGAGCAGAGAGAGAAAGAAGGAGGGAGGAGTAGGGAAAAGAAGAACAGAGAGAGGGAAGGCGGGGGGTCTTGGTGTGTGCCACACCTTCTGGGGGTAAGGCAGGATTGTAAGAGGGACTTTACTAACAAATGCAATCATTGTAACCTGGTTTCTTGTATCCTCAATGAATCCCCAATAATAATTTTTTTAAGGCTCGGCGCCTGTGGCTCAACAGGCTAAGGCGCCAGCCACGTACACATGAGTTGGCAGGTTCGAATCCAGCCTGGGCCCGCCAAACAACAATGACGGCTGCAACCAAAAAATAGCCGGGTGTTGTGGCGGGCGCCTGTAGTCCCAGCTACTTGGGAGGCAGAGGCAGTAGACTCGCTTGAGCCCAGGAATTGGAGATTGCTGTGAGCTGTGATGCCACGGCACTCTATCCAGGGTGACAGCTTGAGGCTCTGTCTCAAAAAAAAATAATAATAATAATAATTTTTTTAAAAAATGAAATGAAAAGGTGACATTAAACCTGATACTGAAGAAATACAAAACATCATCTATGATTATTATGTAAATCTCTATGTGCTTAAACTAGAGCTAGAGAACACAGAGGAAATGAACAAGTCCTTGAAAACACACAACCTTTAAGGATTCATCCAGGAAGAAATAGAACTCCTGAACAGACCAATAAGCATTGAGATCAAAACAGTAAAAATTCCCCCTCACCCCCAGAAAATCTGGACCAGATAGATTCATAGCCAAGTTGTATCAGACCTATAAAGAAGACCTTGTGCCCATAATACAGAAATTATTCCATAATCCTCCCTACCTCATTATATGAAGCCAATATTACCTTGATACTAAAGCTAGCAAAAGACATAACCACAAAACTACAAACCAATATCCCTTATGAATATAGACGAACAAATCATCAATAAAATACTATCAAACAAAATTCAACAGTACATCAAAAAATAATCCACCAGGACTAAGTGGGCTTCATCGCAGAAATGTAAGGATGGTTCAACATACATAAATCAATAAATCCAATTCACCAATAAACAACAGCAAAAACAGAGACTGTACAACTTACAGATTGTTTCCTTAAAGGGAAGGATATTCCTGTCCTTCTCCTTTTCCATCGTCCTTCTAGCTGAAATGTGGACATGGTGGTGATCATCTTGAGTCATGAGAATAAAGCAAACACTCTAGTGATAGTAGAGCAAAAGAGGAAAGGTACTCAATAAAAATGGGATGGGTGGAGGCAAACCTTGCTTTCGTGTTTCCTTTATTACCTAGGTGAAGAACTAAAGAGGATGACTCTCCACTGGAGGTCAAAATTATTTCATCATCTTCAACATCCTACACCTTTGGGAAGGATGTAATTGCAATTGCCTATTCATTGATAATGTGAAAGTCACCAGGATATTCACAAAGATTCCTCTTTTCCTTACTGCCTTGGTTTGAGTAGCTCCCAAAGCAGACCTTGGGGAAAAATTTAAGCACGGGTAGTTTACTCAGGAGGCAATCCCAGGAAACACAGGTGGGAGTGGGGAAGTGGGGAGGTCCCTAAAGGATGCATCATGAAGTCAATTTCCACTAGGAACTGGGGCTCACTCCCCTGGGAGCTCCGAGGGATGGTGGGGAACATGCCTCAAAGTCATCCCAACTAAGAGGTACATTGGGGTATTCATTCGCCAATCCCCCCCCCCCATCACTGGCTGGAGGATGCTTTCAGAGGCACTGCTCCCCTGGTTCTTATAGCCCATTATATGCTTAGGTCAAGGGTGACTTCATAGCAAGAGAAAAAAAAACTCTCAGGTAGAGAACCACAGGTGACAATAATTAATAGCCTCTGGCATGTAGAGACAGATATTGAGGGGATAGGGGTGAGCACCCATGTCAGTGTTACTCTTTTCTTCTGGACACATAGTGGACTTCCCCTTCTCTAATCTTTCTGTAACTGGGCATGGCCACATAACTGCTGAATTCTTAACATGACACAGCCCCTGTCCTCAAGGATCTCATAGTCTATTGAGAGAGATGCTCACACCCAATCAGGATGAGGCCCTCCACGTACAAGGCAGAGTATGTTGGGTACCAAAACATCTACAATGCACAGCAAGGGCCAGGGACTTTATGGGGCATAACAGAGAGAAATTTGGGTCTTACCTGGCCTGTCTCACTGGGTGACCTTTTATATGTCACATTTCTTCTCTAACTTTAGTTCTCAATCATTTGTCAATAGGTGGTTTGGGGAGCACATGCTAGAGAAGGTCTTCCTTAGCACTAATCCTCCAGTTCTTGGTATTTCTCACAACACTTAGCACAACAGAGATTTGTGCTGATGGGTGGCAATTCTTCAGAAAGGGGGTGATGTGAATTCCAATTCTCTCAGTTAAGGATTATAGTAATGAGTACCACCCACAATCTTGAAGGGCTTCTGTGGCAGGTAGACAAGTGTTTCTCCCTCAGAAGATGACTTCCCAATGTGGGTTCTATGTAACTGAACAGGCATCCTAACTATTCGTGGAGATGAAGTCATGGGGGGAGAAAGCACCTCCTGGGATCATCAGTCCCTCCTCCTCCTTGTAAGCAGGCTGCATAACTGTTCCCGGCCAGAGAAAAGAGGCCTTTACGGAGACAATTCAACCTCATTGGAAGAAGACTTTCACCATGTTTATCTTTAGGAAAGACACAGTCATAAATAGCCCAAATCCCTGCTTGTCCAATTCAAACCACTTTCCCTCAATCTAATCTCTGTGACTGTGAGGAACAGCTGGTCATCATCCCCTCATAATGATCCTTCATAAACATTTATGGGACAGAGGTAAGGTGTGCCCAATTGACCTGGGGCTATATTGATGTTTGGGCAATTGCATTAACAGGAATTTGATTTGCAGTTTCCTCCCACCCACCAAATAAGGTCACGTGCCAGTGGGCCTCCAAGCCTGCTATGGTTTCTAGAAAAGAATGAATGAGCCATATGCACGCACCACCAGCTGGTACCATTGACCAGCCTGCACCTCCTTCTTTGGCATTTGTTCAGCAAGAGACCTAAGTTGGTTTTACAACAAGCTCACAAGTGGGACCCACAGTGTAACACACAGTCAGGGGGGACTTGTGGTCAGAAGGCCTAGTCTCGTTCCCACTCCATGATACTTAGTGTCTCCATGTGAGTCGCATCACCAACCCCTCTAAAGCCTCAGTTTCTTCATATGCAAATGGCATGCTAGCCTCTGGACCAGAATATGTCATTGGTTTGATGAGAAATCATGGGACAGAAAATGTTGGTCAAATATAAAACTGTCATGACCACAGATGAAAATGTTACAACATTGGCCTAAGACAGCTCTGAAGTGGGTTGTGTGAAGGGGGAAGCCCCAAAAGAGCCATATATTAAGCCTTCTGGTTACATTTATTTTTTTTTCCTGGGTGCAGATTTCTTTGGGGTTATGTTTTATATATACATATCCAATTTATTCATATGCGACTGAGCATTCACTACCTGCTATTGTTAATCTCTTTATTCAAATTAGATCACTTCAGCCTTGTGAAGTAGGTGCTGTACTTCTAGCCCCTTTTATAGGTAAGAAAGTGAAGGTACCTCAGAGTGGCTGAGCCATTACCCCAAGGCTACTCAGCTACTAGGTGGAAGGGTCTGAATAGGAACTCAGGCTATGTGGGTCAAAATCTCATCCTCTTTTCCACTAATTTCAGTTTCCTTTTTAGTTTCCAGAAGTAGATGTGTAAATTATAAATAGATCATACTTTGCATTCATTTTATATTATACATAATATATTAAGAATTGGCTCGGCGCCTGTGGTTCAATGGGCTAAGGTGCCAGCCATGTACACCTAAGCTGACGGGTTCCAATCCAGCCCGGCCCCGCCAAACAACAATGATGGCTGCAACCAAAAAATGGCCGGGCGTTGTGGCAGGCGCCTGTAGTCCCAGCTACTTGGGAGGCAGAGGCAGGAGACTCGCTTGAGCCCAGGAATTGGAGGTTGCTGTGAGCTGTGATGCCACTGCACCCTATCCAGGGTGACAACTTGAGGCTCTGTCTCAAATATATATATATGTATATGTATATATAAAGAATTCTTATATATAAAGAATTGTGGCTCTTTTCTCTCTCTGCCCCTCTGCCCCTCTCTCCCCCATATTTATCTCTCTCTCTCCTCTCTCTCCCTTTCCCCCCTCTTTCCCTCTCTCTCTCTCTCTCTCTCTCCCTTTTTTCCCTCCTTAATGCTGCTCTGTAGCATCCCCCGCCAATAAAGACCTTTTGTACAAAAAAGAAAAGAAAAAAGAATTGTGAATTGCTATTTTGTGACCAAAATAATTTTCTGAAAGGGCTACATAATCAAAAAATGTTGGTTGGCTTAGCGCCTGTAGCTCAAGCGGCTAAGGCACCAGCCACATACACCAGAGCTAGCAGGTTCAAATCCACCTGGGCCTGCCAGACAACAATGACAACTATAACCAAAAAATAGCCAGGTATTGTGGCGGGTGCCTATAGTCCCACCTACTTGGGAGGCTGAGGCAACAGAATTACTTAAACCCAGGAGTTAGAGGTTGCGAGCTGTGATGCCATGGCACTCTACCCAGGGTGACAGCTCAAGGCTGTCTCAAAAAAAAAAAATGCTGGGACCACCTGCTTTAAATTCAAAAAAGGGAGAATTTTAGACAGAGTTGGGACTGGCGTAGCGCAGATGAGGTGCCTAGGGTAACAAATTTAAGAAAGTTCTCGGCTAAGGCGCCAGCCACATACATCTGAGCTGGCGGGTTCGAATCCAGCCCAGGCCCACCAAGCAACAATGATGGCTGTAACCAAAAAAAGGCTGGGCGTTGTGGCAGGCGCCTGTAGTCCCAGCTACTTGGGAGGGAGAGGCAGGAGACTCGCTTGAGCCCAGGAATTGGAGGTTGCTGTGAGCTGTGACGCCACAGCACTCTATCCAGGGTGACAGCTTGAGGCTCTGTCTCAAAAAAAGAAAGTTCTCACTCTCTGGTTATTCAAGGCTGGCCCTGCCCCCACTGCTTTAACAGAGAGCCAAGGGAGCTGCAAGAGTGCCATAGGGAGAGGAGGGGAAAATCTCCTTTATTTATTGCCCCAAACCCTTCAATTCTTTGTACCCTCAAAGCCCCAACTGAAGGACTCTAAAGGGTTGCAGGATGGAGATTCTGGGGTGTGGGCAGTGAAAATTTATTTCACTGAATGTGATCTTTATCTTTCTAATATTCACTGGCCCAAGGGCAATATCCATTAGCCCAGATCCTGGGTTATAGCAGGGTGACAAAAACGAAGATTCTCTGCCAGCTAACTGGAGTGGATGCAAGGGAAGCTGACTGCCAGTCTTGACTCTATGACCATGAGACTCAGACTGCTCAGGTGTAAAACAGGAATTTTACCACAGGTCTGGCATACCCCCAGTTATGCAAGTGTGTAAGGTGATATGCCTCCTTCAAAATTCCATGTGAATATTAGTGTTCTAAGTCCTACATGGAGAACGGCAATGCCTTATATTCTGTTGTTTTTCCACCGGGTTCATCTAAAATTAATTCTTGATTCTCCCCACCTACCACCCTGTCCTCTTTCTGTCTCCCCAATCTTGTGACTACAAGTGGAGGTGAATGTCTTATATACAATGACCTACAGGAGTGAGGTAGGTAGATTCCTCTTGCCCTTACCCCAAACTCATAGCAATTCTGAGACTCTTATTCTTCCTGATGTTGTATAAACAGCATCCGCACCGGGTGGGGAGGCATCAGGGTTCAGGAACAGAGGAAGAGCCAGCAGAGAGCTCCTCTGCCATCCAGCCTGAATTCTACAGAGGAATTCCCAGAGGAGAATGCCCCCTGTCCTGGGCCAGTGGATCTTGGAAAAGCTAGGATCACTTTCAGTGAAATTCACACAGAGGAAAGAATGACAATTTGTGTTAAGACTGGGAGCTGCCCCTATCTTTGGGGCAGCACACGAAGCGCACACAGATGGTGGGTAGGGCACACAGATGGTGGGTCCCCAGTTTCTCCAGAGACAGGCCTGGAGGGTAAAAGGGGCTTGATTGCCACAAACCTACCACCCAGCTTCCCAGCTCCCTGACAGCAATGGAAAAAATGAAGGTCTGAAAGCCGGGTAGCAGCAAGCATGGCTGACGGATCACTAAGTGTCCAATGACCCCAGGGTTTCCTGTGCCCCACAAGTTGAGAGATAGAGAGGCTTTCTAAACCTACAGTGTCAAATCTGCCCTTCCCCAGTACCATCATGGCGCCCAGCCCTTCAACTGTTTGCCAAAGACCAACTGGTCAGAAACTCAGATCTGAGAAAACTGTGTGAACAAGTTTTGGGGGAGAGGAATTGCCCTCTGTCTAGGTTTCCGCCACTCACAGGGGAAGGTCCTTTGATGTTCAAGACTTCTAAATTTTGCAAAGGTGAAAATGAAGTTACCAAGTATTTCCCTGGCAGCTTTCTCCTTTATTGGATGGGAAACAGGTCCACAAAACCAATTTGCTTCCAGTGGCACCTGGGTAGTGGTGAGCCAACTCCCACCTACACTCGTCCTTTGCCCCTGGATCCAGTGCTCTTCCCATCATGTTCTATCAGGGAAACCTAGCTCTGAAAACTTACGTTCACCAGCTAAAGGAGACAAGTGGACTCTTCCCAGGGCATGAGTGTCCCTCGGGTGGATGGTGAGTCCGGGAATCCCAGGAGGGAAGAAGCGTCTTCACTACTGGGGAGGTTAGAAGCCCAGAAATCAAGCGAGGGCCAGAAGTCAAGCATTGCCACGTGGGCACCTGCAGACCTTCCCACCCTCTTGGCTCAGCCCTGGAGTCCCTCTGGCAGCCGCCTTCGCGCCCAGGCTTTGCGTCAGCAGCGGTGCGCTCTTTCTGCTGTCAGCGCTGCGCGCTGCGCCATTGCGCCAAAGGGCAAAAACGCCTAGATAGAGTCACATGGAGGTGGCCTCCCCGCCCCCACCCGCTTCCGTTCTTTATTTCTTTCTGGGAAGGGAAAAATCACACAGCCTGTTTGTTTCTCCAGCCCAGGCAGGCTCAGAGCCGGACATATGGGCTTAACGCTCCGCATCTGTGTCATCAGTTGCGTTTTCTGTGGATGCGTGTGTGTGTGTGTGTGTGTGTGTGTGTGTGTGTTTGGGGCCAGGCGCTGGGAACAAACATGCATCTGTTAAATTTGACAATAATGTCCTACAGCAAAGCTGCCAAAGATTAGGGGAGTGGGTGGGGGCGGAAGACCGAGAGGGTGGGGGAGAGCTGGAGTCTCAAAAGACCAGGCCAAAGCGCCTGGCCCAGGTATTATGTGTGGAGAAGGTGAGGAGCGCAGCTGCTCCTTCTCGCGGGGTGTGTATGGGAGCGAGGATGCATGTGTCCCTGTGAAGAGTACACACCGATCTGCTCAACATATGTCGCCACAAATCACAGTGTCTCTCCCTCCTCCCGCCCCCCACTCCCCGCGCAGCTCCTAACAGAGCGCAGAGCAAAGAGGCGCTGAGAAGAGGCGCCGCTTCAACAGGTGTCTTGGTGCGCAATGCACCTTTTCACGCATTGACCGTCCCAGCCGTCGGCGGGGATAATGTGGACACTTTGTTTCCAGGCCCTGCGCGCTAGCTGGGGACACCCGGGGGGGGAAGCGGCCTTGGGCAGGGAGGAGGATCTGGAAATAAAGACCTCCGGCGCTCCTGAGCGCCCCGGCCCTCTCCTCCTTTTGTTCGAAGATTCCTTGGGCCGGACCTCCCTTGTGCGCTCTAGGGGGTGGCATATGGCGCCCTCTCACCTACCCAAGAAAAAGAACCATCCATCCTTTCAAGAGCGCACGAAGTCTCTGGGCCTGGGGAGAGGGGGTCTCTGAGGTAATGGCTCCTCTCTGAAAGCGGGTGAGAAGCCGCCTTATCTGTCCCCACCCTGCCTCCACCATCCCCTCAGCTGGCACAGCAGCCGTTGGGTGGGGAGCAGTGCGCTGGGCAGCACCAGCCTACGGAAGCGCCCCAGCTCCTGGCAGATGAAATATGGAGCTGGTGAGCCCTTGGAGACCATATGCTTTCAATAAAAGAAGACAAATAGGACCGAGATAGGCCTTGCAGCCAACCTGTTATAAATGAGTGTCAATTGGGCCAATGTACACGGGGGCAGGGCCCCCAGGGGAGGCCTGCCGGGAGCCAAATCCATGTGTCAGCTTCTGGGACAGGTGTGCTCAGGGGCCAGGGGCCAGGTCTCCCCCGTCCGGGTTTATCACGGCAAAGGTAATATTGTGCTAACTATGAGTAAACAGTCATTGTGAAAACGAGGGAGAGTTTATCAGAGACGAACTAGTTGGGGGGTGGCTTAACAATAAAGTTGTTCGCCTTGGGAGCAGGTGACGGCTGGCTGCACCGACTCCCGTGGTAGATGTTTTCCAAAGCACTCCACTTTACAATCTCTTGTAATTATTTATTAAACGAAATCTATTTATTATTATTTTAGCAAACACTGGAGACAGGTGGGGCTTTCTTTTCGTCCTCTCCTTTTGTTTGAAGGGCTGTTTGAAGTGGCCAGTCTCGGCCGGAGCAGCTCGCTCGCCAGATTTTTGTCTTCCCCTTTTTCAGTGCCGAGCTGAAGGCGAGAGAAAGAAGCCCCCTCCTCTGGCAAGCCATTAGCTATTCAGCTTCCCATGCCCCCTCCCTCCCCAAGCGATTCTCAAAGAGCCCCCAGGCAATGCAAAAATTCCCCCCAGAGGACTGGAAGGGGGCAGGGCCAGCCGCTGCCTTCCTTCTTTTCCAATCTGCCCACGGTCTCCAGGCATCTGGCTGTTGCATCTCTCCCAGACCCCCTCAGCCTCCTGGAAAGCTTAGGTCTCAAGGGTTAGAGGGATGCGGGAGTACCAGAAGTCTTACAGGCAGTGGAGGATCGGGGGCTTCAGGAACAGACTCTGCTCGCGGCAGGAAGAGCCATTTCACCAACCCCGCCAGAGCGCACGAAATCGTCGCTGCCTGCGCCTGTACCACCAAAAGCACAGGGAATTGATTTTAGAGAGTGATCAGTGTGTGCCCTGCAGCTGACAGAGAAGGCATGGATCCTGACCCTTTTAATTCCTTAAGACTTTTCAACCTCTGGTCCCAGCCTCTTGACCAGAGCAGGCAGCAAATAGTAATTGCGTCTAGCAAGGAGGCAGCTTCCCCAGGCCGCTGTGCGCTCCTGTCTGCTTTTTGCGCAAAGCTTGAGTGATGGCAGCTGGCAAGTTCTTGAGGGCCCTGAACCAGAGAGATTGTGGGGAGGCTAGATAATAATTTCAAGGTGGGGGGCAGGTCTCAGAATTGTCTGCTGATCAGGAAAGTTTGCAAGAATCCTGAGTCTTTCCTGGCTCAGGAAGCTCGACTTGCCACTCTTGTCAGTACCCATTAGATCCTCCAGGCAGGCCCTTGCTAGAGCAGTTCACACTCCTGTCTACAGACTCTGCTGTAGACTGCTACTTAGGCCTCCAGGGAACCACCGGGACGCTTTGATCCTTCATGGCCTGGGCTTCCTCCACCGAGCCTGGATGGGTCTGGGGTCCCCAAGGAAGCATGCTTTACGCTTTCTCTATCAGTTCCTAATTTTCAGGGGTATAAATCAGGCAAGGTTTGGGAATGCAGCAGAAAAGTTTGTTTTAAAAGTGGACAGTAAGTGGATACTGGCTCCCCTTGGATGGGAAATGGGGCCTTCTTCCATTACTTTTCTGGCCCTGGCATTCCTAGGCTCAGGACCGCCACTATTTTCTGCATTGGGGGTATCTCTTGATTTACCTTGGAAAAAAATGTCCCCCAAATAAAAAAGAGGGAACTGGTTCAAGGGCAAATCTAGGACTAGGAGTCCTAGGGCCTGAGTTCCATATGATTCTAACAGAACTTACTATATGACCTTGGGGAAGTCACTTCCCTTCTCTGGGCCTTGACTTTTCCATCTATAAAATGGGCCTTGAGTTTCCATTCTTATGGCTAGAAGACCAGTTGTAGTAAGTGGTGACCTGACCTAAGAGAGGAGCCACAGCAAAATGTGAAGTCCAAGAGTCCCAAGCAGCCACTTTGTTAGTCCTGGCCCTGACCCCAAGCTTCATTCTCCTCCCCAGTAAGAAAAGGAGCCTCTGCTCGCAGTAACCAGCTAAGATTGGTAGTACAGTGCCCCCAATCCAAACCAGTTCCTAGAGCCTCCTCTAGCTGGATCCCAAGTACATTGCCCTCTGCCTTGGAGGAAATTTTGCCCCCAAACAAAGCAGTGAGACACCATCCCTGGGGCCAATCCTTCACACATCCATCCCCTCAATCTTCCATCCTGGTCTTGCCCTCTCCCACAGTTTCTGGAAGGTTTGGGAGTTTCCAGGTATCTGGACATGCTAGAAAGGTGAAACCTTAACCCCAAGACTTAACCTGGCCTTGACTTCTTCCTTCTAGCAAAACTGGGTCCAGAGAGAGGAGCAGAAGCTGTAACCCCTCACCCTGAGTGACCAGAGCAGAAGACCATGGGGTGTCCCAGGCGGGGCCAAGAGGGAGGAGCTAGGGAAGCAAATGAGGGGCGATGTGCTGGAATTTACTTTAGGGAAATTTCCAGACAGAGCCAAGGGGGCAAACCCAGGTCCTTAGATAGTCCTTACCCGTGCTGGCTACCCAGTCCTTGCATGATGCTGAGGCAGGGGACTAAACTGGGTGAGCAATGGCAGGCAGCTCCTGCCCACCTGCGATTAGACAGGAAGACTAAAGGGAGAAAAAGTTGATCCACTGCTCACACCAAGGATGTACAAAAGATACAAGGGCTCGCTGTGAACTCTGGTCCTCTCCTGACCTCCCCACATTTCCCAAGCTCTCCCCATGGCAGGCCCTGGCCAGAACACTATTGTTTACTAGCGGTAGTGGGGTATTGTCCCTTGGTGCATCCCCACCCTCCTCTGGGGTGAGATGAAACTGGGTGGGGGCTAGGGTGAGGTCTTAAGCCCCAGGTTTTGGTGAGTGTGAGGCAGCATCTCAGGCATGGGGAGGGGGTGTCTCGGGCACATCCATGCCAAGGTCTCTGATGGAAATCACATAGGCAGGATCTTTCTCTGTGGTTGCTCCTGTCAGTGAAAGATCAGTGAAACACCATTCCACATGCGTCTACTAACCTGACCCCGTAGGACAGGAGAGCAGAGTGACATTTAGAATTAGTGGATTATCCTCCAAGCTAAGATGCCTGGCTTCTTGTTCCATCTCTGCCACTATCTTGCTGTGTGATTTGAGGCAAGACACATTCCTCTCAGAGCCTAAATTTCCTCGTGTTAACACAGAGGGATCGGCCTACCGTACAGGCGTCCCCAAAACCCTCGTGGGGTACCAAGAAGGACTCTGGATTGGTGCCAAAGAAAGGATACAAGAAAAAAGGTCTGGAATAGCCAGACGCGAGCCAGACGAGGCTCTTTGAGGAACCGAGAGTTCCTGGGACCAAGACCGCAGGATAGAGCAAACACAGCGGCTCTCCCCTCCCCCGACCCCCCGCCCTTTGTCCGGAATCCAGCTGTGCCCTGCTGGGGAGGAGCAGGCTCGCGTGGCGCAGTCCCCGGGTCCTGGCGCTGATTGGCCCGTGGCGCGGGGCAGCAGCCCAGCAGGCACGCTCCTGGCTCGGGCCGAGCAGATAAAGCGTGCCAAGGGGCACACGACTTGCGGTTCAGGAAATCCCTGCGGTCTCACCGCCGAGTAGGGAGGGAGCGACAGAGGCTGGGACCGCTTTCACTCTTCTCTTAGAGCTGGGACAGCTCCCAGGCGGGGGCGCCTGCAGCTCATTTGAACTTGAGGTGGTGAAAGCTTGCTAGCTCCCCACGGCTCTCGCTGCTCGCCGCTCTCCATCTTTTGCGCTGAGAAAACTAGGTAACATTTAGAGACTGTGAAAGGAGTTGGCGGGGGAAGAGGGGCCCTCTGATCCGGCGGGGAGATGGGGGGTGACGCTTTTCTTGGTTTTTCTCCCACCTGGCCTTGGGATCGCGGACTGGGCCCGGTAGCTGAGCCCTGCTTACATTTCCTTCTTACCCTGCCGCAGGATGGCGCCTCATCCTTCGGGTTCACCCACTGTCCAAACGACCCGTGAGATGAAGCAGCCCTTCCCCAGAGCCTCTGACCACCAAGTGACCTGCGCCGCATCCGCCCCTCCCAGCCCCACGCTCACTCTAAGGGACTGCGCGGAGGCGGAAGGGGGCGGCTGCCGAGGGCCCCCGAGGAAGCTCCGGGCGCGACGCGGGGGGCGCAGCAGGCCCAAGAACGAGTTGGCATTGAGCAAGCAAAGACGGAGTCGGCGCAAAAAGGCCAACGACCGCGAGCGCAATCGAATGCACAACCTCAACTCCGCGCTGGACGCGCTGCGCGGCGTCCTTCCCACCTTCCCCGACGATGCGAAGCTCACCAAGATTGAGACGCTGCGCTTTGCGCACAACTACATCTGGGCGCTGACTCAGACGCTGCGCATAGCAGACCACAGCTTCTACGGGCTGGAGCCGCCAGCGCCGCCCTCCGGGGAGTTGGGCAGCCCAGATGGCGGTTCCGCCGGGGACTGGGGCTCCCTTTACTCTCCGGCCTCCCAGGCTGGCAGCCTGAGCCCCTCCGCCTCTCTAGAGGAGCGCCCCAGGCTGCGTGTGGCCGCTTCCCCTGCCTGCCAGTGCCCGGGTGCTCAGGCTTTCGCAGACTTTCTGTGAAGTGACCAGTCGGTCACTTGGCCTGGGTGCTGGGAGAGAGGGAGGCAGCCAGTGCCGTCTAAGGTGGGCAGCGGCTGCAGGCCTCAATCGCACTTATTCCGCCTGCCTCTTGCTTGGTACCCGCGGCTGTCCCAGACAAGCGATAGGGCTGCAGGCTGAACTGGATCCTCGGGCGCTCGGTACCGGTGCCACACCAACTCATGTAAGCCTTGCCGCTGCCCGCGCGAGATGGGCGTGCAAGCTGTGCGCATTGATTCCCCTCCCTACTGCCACTCCAAAATCTCGTTCAAAGACGAGAAAACTGGTAGCACTATTCCGCCAGAGAAGCTCATCTCAAGTCTGTCTGCCCTGTCGGTCTGTCTCTTATCCCTCCCCCAACGTGATTTAAACCAATGCTTGGTCTCTCGGCGCTTGTCCCCCTGGCCCAGCTCCAAAGACGCCGCCTCTGCTCCCTAACAAATCCGGGATTTCAGGGCGCTCCGCTCTGCCTTAATCCGCGAAGGCGATCCTCTGCCTTCTCATCGTGCACTTTTCGGAGCCATTGGCCTCCCGTGGGTAGAAGACTCGGCTGTGAACTGGGAATCCTGGCCGGACCTCGGGAGCACTGCCCCGGCCTCCCTGTGTTCAGCGCGGCCCTGGCCTGGAGCGCCATGCGTCTTCAAAAAAAAAAAAAAAAATCGGGTTTGTAAATTGTATGATGTCTTTTGAAATGAAGTTTGATATGGTAAATTATATGACCTCTCCCTTGTTTTACACATTTGTATTTATTGATGAGATTTCATAGAGGAAAAACTCTATATTTTGTCCATAAAATTATTTAGGGACTGGTGAATGAGATTTTGAGCTAATAAAAAATGGACCCTCCAAGAAGGCTCAACAAGATGACTTAATTGTGTCCAGAGGTGGGTCTCAGCCTATGTGGCTGAGGAACAGGAGCCACTGTCCAAGGAAATGGATGACACTCCTTCTAGAGGTCTGGGGCTCCTCCCTTGGGCCCTGGATGGAGGCTGGGCAGATTGTGTGCCCAGAACTGGACTTCTCTTAGGAAAGAAACCATTGGTCTCGCCCTCCTGTATTATTTGTGGGACAGAGATTTGTCTTATTTCAAACAGCAATTTAGAAGTGAGACAAGCCCCCAACCAGGGCTATGGACTCTCCATGTGGCCCTTCCCCTCTCGGACTCCACTAGCATGAATTCAGAGCTACTGTTGCCCTTGGGGAAGGGGAGAGAGTGACAACTAAGTGGCAGAAACACCACCGTGGCGTATCTCACCAATGTGAGAACTGTCCCAATGTGCTTAGAAGCCTAGCATCTCCTGAGAATATATATATTTTTTCCTGATAATATTTTATGCACCAGCCTCATGGTGCTACAGCATCTCAAACTCATGATGCTGAGTGACAGGGAGCAGAGAAGATGGAGAGTCTGGCTAGAATCTCTGCCACCAGCCTCCCAAATACCTGAAAGCCTTAACTGAAAACTGAGCAAAAAGCCATTGGAGATTTCCAGCCTCAAGATCTCTCTTACTCCCAAGGTGGAATGGGGCTGATGTGCCTCAGGCACTGAAATCCATCCCTAGGGCTTAGTGGAGCTCCTCTTCATAAAGAGGCTTCGGGGACTCCCCACCCCACCAAGGCGTCAAGGAAGCCAGGCTAAGCTGTAAGAATCTGCATAGTCCAGGTGTGTCTGGAAACAGGGAAATGGAGGGCAAGCACCCTACCTGCTAGTTGAATCCCAGAGGCTTCTTGGGTCAATTGTCGAAGAAGTGGGCCAACCCAGATGGGACGAAGTGTGGCTGGGGGACCACAAGCTGGTGCACAAGTTGCTTTCCTGCATGTTAGACCACAAAGGTGGCAGTTTCTCAGGGGTAAATGCCTCTGGCATGTGTGTGTCTCTCTCTCCTAGCCCAGAGAACTTCAAATCAAACTTTTCCTCTCCTCTCCAGCCAAGTCCCTCAGAGGAGATACGCCTCAGTTATCAGGGGCAGGATTGGAGGGTGGAAAAGGGGACACAACAAGCAGAAGAATGAATGAAGGTGTTGTTTCTTTTTGTGGCTTTAGTCTGGTAGGAGGAGATTAATGGGTTATTGGTGACCTCTGTAACTGCCAACTTTCCACCTGGGGCACCGCCCAACAGCCCAGGGGGCAGGTGTCAGCAGCTCTGTGCTACACAGACCAAGCAAGTGTTTGCTCCTTGCTGGGTGTTAGCAGGGAGGGCATACAGAAAAAGCAGGAGGGACGATCTCTCTCTGTGCGTCCTCCCCAGATGGTAACAAGAATGTAGACAAATCATGCAAGGCCAAAGATGTGCCAGTGCTAAGTGGAGGTGTGAGCCCCAGGATGGGTGATCATGACGTAGGGCTGGATTTCAGGAGGCTTGCCAAAGGACATGGCATTTGGGCCACGACTAAAGGTTTAGAGAGGAATTCCTCAGTTGGGAAGATATTTCTTCTCGTGCAAGTCCTGAGGGAAATAGTATCTAGGTGGCAGACTCACTTAGTACAAAAATCCCCCCTGAAACTGAATCAGTGTCTGCTGGCACTGAGTTCTCATTCTCAGCAGTGGCACCAGGGGAGTTGTAACCGCACCCACAAGCCCAGCCCCGCTCCTGCTTTTGAGGGCTCTCATTAAGGAGCCATTAGTCACTCAACACACACAGACTGGTCCTCCACCCCACAAATTAAAACACACAGGGATGGCTCAAACAACTTGGCCGCTGGGCTGCCACCTTGGGTCTGGGTGGATTTGACCCCAGAGCTGTCATCCCAGCTCTCCATATCAGGAGGCGGCGGGGAAGGTTTATGGTCTGGTTGAATCACAGAAAAAGTCTGGGACTCAGTGCTCTGGATGAGCTCCGTGGATGCAGGTAGAATGGTGCTGAAGTGGGAAACCTCCTCCACGCCTCTTCCCAAAGAGCCCCTCAGCAAGGAGGGCTCAGAAACATTTCTAAGGAGTGGCGAGTCCAACTAGCCCGGCAGCACCACCCACACACACCTCCCGCGGGTATTTTGTGGTCAGCCGCTTTTAAAACCAGTCAGGCGCTTGCGCTTGGTCCCGCTGGGAGCCCGCCCCTGCTCGGCCGATCTGAGCTTCCCTGACTGCGGATCCCTCTCCTGCGTCCCAGCTCCCTGAAACTCTGACAGGATCCCAAACCGAGGCAGCAGACCTCGGATGGAGTGACACTTCCCCTTCTTCTGCCTTTGTCTGAGCCCAAGCCTAGCTTCAGAAAAACAACCAGAGAATCGTGCGCACCCCCGGCCCCGCCCCGTGCCCCCACCCAGCCGGGTCTGCACACAAGCAGGTAGATTTATGGCGCCCTGCCCCCATTCCACCCCACCCCCCAGCCAGCCTCTGACTGAGGACAAAGCGTCCCGGGGCCATTGGAATGCTAATGTCTGGGAGCCAGACCACAGTGTTGGCACAAAGGCAGGCGGAGCCCGGGGCACATGCGACCCCACAGGCGCACCCTGTCCCTTCCCTTCCCGAACTGGCTGGGTGAACTTGGACAAGTCTCTGCACCTCAGCTAATTTACAAGAGAAGTTAGAGGGAGTTCCTAAGACCCTTTCCGTGGTTTCTGGGCGCCTAAGAGAAGACGGTGCTTGTGTGTATGGCGCTACAGCTCCCCACAGCCAGAGCAGTGGAAAATACCCTTCAAGCCTTGGCACTGGAGACAGTGTGGGAGGGCTTGGAGGATTTGCCTGAGAATGTGGTGCAGAATGAGCACTGGGTACATTGTGATTACATGTTTACATACATGTAACTAATAGTCACTCTTGTATTCCTTCAGCCTCTACTCTTAAAATTCCTGCAGACTGCTCAAAGCCCATGGCTCAAGCCGCTAAGGCCTCAGCCACGTACACCTGACCTGGTGGGTTGGAATCCAGCCTGGTCCTGCCAAACAACAATGACGGCTGCAACCTAAAAAAAAAAAAAAAAAAAAAAAATTGCCAGGCATTGTGGTGAGCGCCTGTAATCCCAGCTACTTGGGAGGCTGAGGCAGGAGAATCACCCAGGAGTTGGAGGTTGCCATGAGCTGTGATGCCACAGTACTCTACCCAGGGCGACAGCTTGAGGCTCTGTTTCAAAAAAAAAAAAAAATTCCTGCAGACCTTGTTTATGAAAAACTGGAGGGGGGGGAGGTTCATTCACTAACTAATCTTACCTGCCTGCCATACCTTTAAAAGGCCAGTGCATTTACAGTAGGCTACCCGAAGCTAAACACTTCTTATCTCAAGCACCCTCCTATAGCTAGTGAGGTGGGCAAGCCAGGGTGGTTACACCCCTGGAAACAGAAGTGAGTTTCCCAAGGCTCTCAATCACTCAGTGAGTTATTGGAGCAAACTAAGACCGAGAGCTTGGCTCTAAACCATCGGTGTGAAACTCTCTGTGCCCAGATGTAAGAGCGTTGAGGAGCAAGATGTCAGTCTGTATTCCTGTGTGCTTTGGCTCTAGCCCAGTATTTGAGGTCTGCTAAAGCCAAGAGGATCTCCTGTGCTTTGGTCACCACTAGACCCTTGACCCCCCTGTGTGCTACCTCAGCTTCTTTCCAGCTCCTGTCTGGCTAACCCAGTCTGGCAATTCCTCTGAGGTCCTGGGAGGGTGTGGCGTGCCCCTGACCATGGTGCTGAAATGACTGGCTAGCTCCCACGGGAGAGACTAGCCTGGAACTAAAGTGTTCTCAGTAGGGAAAACCAACTATCTCCTCTGTCTGTATTTCCAGTCTGGAGTCCTTGGGAGGCCCCCAGGGCATGCAGACCCAGAGGACTGTCAGGTGTACCTAATGTGGCGAGGAACACTTTGGATCTGTTGCTACAGATTGGCCTTTCTGTGTCCCTATGCCTTTAGGACCCTCTCTTATAAATGATGGAGCTAGAATTGAATGACCAGCTTAGAAATTTCTGACAGCATTTGAGAAGTCTGAGATGAAACAACATCGGGAGTTTAAGTTGAGGAAGCCATAGCTGGGAGAATTGGTTTAGAACTTTGCCTTCAAGAGAGGTCTCCTTTGGGAGGCTACAGTGACATTTTAGTTATTCTAAGAACAGAGCCAAAAAGAAATCTTCAAGATGCATACACAGGATAGCAGAGGGGTTAACAGCAGTTACTTTAGAATCACACAGATATGGGTTCAAATCCTAGTGCTGCCACCAAGTCATTGTTTTCAATTAAACTCCTTTGTCTCTCTCTGAGGCCCATTTTCGTTATTTATGAAGTTGAGACAATAAATAGTCATCACTTACTTGGGCTGTTGCACTAATTAAATATATTTACTTAGGCTTCTAAGCCTCCTTAAATGATACTTTATTATTATTACCATCTTTATGTGTCTCAAATTCTTCTCTCATTCTCCCCCATTTTAGAGACAAGGAGGCTTGCATGAATTTGAATTTCCTTTCCACCCTTGTGTATTGTAAAATGGCACAAAGGTCAAATAGCACACATACATTTTTAGTAATACTCCCCAACTTAGATCTACTCTTCCTAAGCTCCTGGTTTACATACCCATATATCCCTTGGGCACCCTAAGTGTCCAAAATAGAATTCTTCTCCTCTACCCCCAAACTAATGCTGCTTCCAGTTTCTGATCTCACTAGGTAGAAAAGAAAGAAGTCATATAGAAATCTGGGGCTCAGAAAAAAAAAAGAAATCTGAGGTTCATCTTGGCTCTTCTCTCTCATTCCCCATGTCCAGATAGCCCTCAAGTTCTGCTGATTTTCCTTCTCACTTTTTCTTGAATGTGGCCCCTCTTTTGCTTTCTTATGACCTCTGCCCCAGTTCAGGTTCTTATCCCTCAAGTGATGAGAACATCTGATCAAGCTCCCTACTTGTAATCTTGACACTCTTCACTGTACCCTGCATGTGGCAGCCAGAGTTCCCATCTAATATGCCACTTTACTGTTTAAAATCGACTAGGATAAAGCTCATGTTCTATCAGGGAAGAATAATTTAGCTATGAAGTAATACAAATGAGCTATGAAGTAATACAAATCTGGCTTTAATTCTCAGTTGGTTCACTATCAATATGACCATAAACCTTTCTTTTTAATATCTTCATCTATTAAATAGTAATAACAATATTAGTACCTTTTAAGGATCAGGTTGGGGTAAAACTGGATGGCTGTAGCCAAGACTCACCAATAATTCAATCTGAGGTGAACACTTCAGGAGGGTGGGTAGCTCTGCTCCACAACACCATTCAAGGACCAGGCTTTCATCTTCTTTCTTTTCTTCCTCCACCAGCTTCTAAGTCCTTCCAACCAAATGACTGAGGCTGCATTGCTATTGTCCCTACAAATAGGAAGAGAAAATAAGGCATGGGTGAGTCTTACCCACAGTCTTAAAACTTAGCTCAGAAATAGCACATTACTTTTGCCCACATTCCACAGGGAGAATGTGATCACATGACCTCACCTAACTGGAATAGGGATTCCGTGCCTAGGAAGACCCAAAGAATGGATGCTGATAGGTAATGAGCAATTTCCACTATAGGACTGCTGTGAGGACTGAGCTAGATTGCACATGCTATTTTTTCTTATTTGCATATATCATCACAAATCACATATGCTTATGACCAGAGCCCTGCTACACCAGTGTCTTTCACATTGCCTTGACATTGACCCTCCAGAAATACTGACCTCCTTGAAGTTTTCCCCTTATACACACTCAAGTACCCTTTCTATGCTCCACATACACAAACACTGCTCTGTGGGTCCAAATCTTCTCCCACTTTTCCCCTCCCCCAACCTTCAACATGGATATCACCTCTTCCTAGAAGCTTTATCTATACTATTCCTCTCTCTTATCTCCCTGTTGCCATGCTATCTTATAATTGCAAATATCTTAACACTTTTCAGGTGCTGTTTGTTTATCTGCACCCTCCACTAGTCTGTGAGATCTTCTGAAGGGCAGAAATTGAGCCCCTCCAACTTCGTACCTTCAATGAATAGAACTCTGACCAACCACTCTTGACGATATGTCATATACTACATATTTTCAGAATGAATTAATGAGTGAATGAATTGATTAAATAAATGAAAAAGTTTTGCCATTATTTGTTTAGAAATAGCACCTAAAGACCATTGAATATTTATTAAATAAATGGATGGATGAATGATTCATTGAGACACCCATGACCTCTCCTGCCTCATATCCTCCTCTGCACCAAAGAAAGCTGCCCTCGGCTGCCTGTGGATCTATTTTAGAAGGTGCTCCATATGACTAAGACTAGGTTATCACAACAGTACTGTATCATTGTTCCTGGGATGACAAGTAACACTGCCAATAGTTCATGTGTGGGTGATCCCTTCTGAGAAAGTTCAAGTGAGTCAGTGGAAAGAGCATGGGGCTTAGCATCTACCTCAACTTCAGTACTCCTTAATTCTATCATCTTGGGAAGTTACTTTGCCTCTCCAAACCTCAGTTTTGACAGCTATAAAAATGGAGAAAACCACACCTACCTCCTAGAGTTTTATGAGGATTCAAATGAGATGACAGATATATCTATGTACTTCCAGTGTCTCCCAGCAATTTGAAGCAGAACACATTAGTGCACTCATCTTATCTTCGTCTTAGTCTGCAGAGGACTAGCAAAGGAAGCAAAGGGCCAGGACTGACTTTTCCACATTATCCAGGAAAGGGTAATGGGACATCTCCAAGAACCCAAACCTGTTCATTATGGAGACAAATTGAGGATCCTGCTATCCTAACATCATCACAGCTACACTGCCTCTGTTGTACTAGTTATCTATTGCTGCCCAACAAATTACTTGAAACTTAACTGTTTAAAACAGGAAACACTTATTAGGTACCCCAGGTGTGGCTTAGTGGGGTACCTCTGGCTCAGGGTTCTCATGAAGTTGAAGTCAGAGTATCAGCCAGAAGTGTGATCTCAGCTGCAAGCTTAACTAGGAGAGGGGCCCCTTCCATGCCCACTCATGTGGTTGTTGGCATGATTCAACTTCTCAAGGGCTATGCGGGCCTCAACTCCTCGCCAGCTTTTGGCCAGAGGCCTTCCTCAGTTCCTTCTATGCTGTCCTCTCCATAGGACAGCTTCTTCCCTTAATGCAAGCAAACAAGATGGCAGGGGGAAAGGGGTAGAGGGGAGGTGCCCAAGACAGAAGACACAGTCTTTTTGTAATCTGTTCTCAAAAGTGACATAATATCACCTCTGCCACATTCTATTCACTATAAAGGAATCACTAATCTTAGTCCCCAGACAAGTGGTGGAGATTATACAAGAACATGGATACAGGCTCAGCACCCATAGTACAGTGGTTACAGCACCAGCCACATGCACCGAGGCTGATGGGTTTGAGCCCAGCCCAGGCCAGCTAACCAACAAATACAACTGCAATCAAAAAAAAAAAAAAATAGCTGAGTGTTGTGGTGGGCGCCTGTGTTCCCAGCTACTTGGGAGGCTGAGGCAAGAGAATCACTTAAGTCCAGGAGTTTGAGGTTGCTGTGAGCTGTCATGCCACGGCACTCTCCCAAGGGTGACATAGTGAGACTCTGTCTCAAAAAAAAAAAAAAAAAAAAAGAACATGGATACCAGGAGGCGGAGATCACTGGGAGCCATCTTACAGGCTGCCTATCACATTGGCAGCAACAGAAATCTTTGCACCCCCCAGAGACAGGCAGACACACACAGGGCCAAATATATCAGGGTTCAATAAAGAAAATCCAGGTAATTTGACTCCTGGGGCGAAAACAGATGTCTCCCCAGTGCTGGGTCACCCTCCAAGAAGCACCCAGAAAGAGGACTGCTCAGTGTGCGTTTGAGCCACCCCAGCTGATCTCTGACATCCATTTGCACAGGCTTTCACAGGCCTCCCATCCCTGCTCCCAGAGACAGAGATTTAGGACGTCTGGGGCCTGGACACCATATCCACTGAAGGGAAATTTACTGCCTCCAGAGAACCAGGGCCTGCCTTGGGGTCTTGAATGCATCTTTTTCCCCTTTGCCTCTGCTTTATTAGGTTAATCATTGCTTGAATTGGTTGCCATGGTTTGGGCAAACCCATGGCGACTCTATAATGAAGCCTGAAAGACTCAGACCCCATTTATCATCCCCAGTGTTTGGGATGCCCAGAGCCTCATTTACCTCCCCCAGGGTCTGGGCACCACCCTTCTGCCTGCGGCCCCCAGGCTCTTTTGAAGGAGGTATGAACAGGTGGCGACTTGGAAGAAGGAAGAGAAGACCAACACAGGTGGAGAGAGAGCATTCTGCACATGCCTTCACCTCACACACATGTACACATGCTTCTATTTTCCACTCCAGGAATTCAGACATAGATCTTTTCTTTCTAGGGAGTAGGAGACAAAAGAATGATCTTCAGTTAGAAGATCTGCGGCTGCCCTTAGAAATATGTGGACCTATGTCACGGCAGATCCAGGTATTATAACAACCTCTATCCCTGGGCAAAGATTAAGCAGCTTTACAATCCTGCAATGAGCTGAGGGACAACAGGGCAAAGCCCAGTGAGGAAACCGAGGCACACAGAGGTTCAGTAACATGGTCAAAGTCACCCAGTGATGATACAGCCAGAGTAGAACCCAAAGCCAAATTTATTATGGAAAATTTCAAACACAGAAGAGCATAATAAACTCTCATGTATTCAACATGGCATAGTTTGAGAATTATTAACTAAGAGTCAATCATATTTCATCCACATCCCTATCTCCTTCCCCTAGCACTTCCTTTATGGATTATTTTGAAGAAAATCCTAGACATCACACAATTTCAATAGTAAATCATTCCGCAGTAGCCTTTTTTGCTCAGCAAAAGTAGCATAACGGAATGAGGCAGTTGAGAATATTGGCTCAGGAGACGGACAGCCTGGGATGAGAATCCCAGCTCTGCCCCTTTCCAGTTTTGTGACTTTCAGCCAATGGCATTAGTCTCTGAGGTTCAGTTCTCTCAACTACAAAGGGGTACAATGTTGCCTCTCTCGTAGAGTAATTGTCAGGATTAAATAAGATAACACAAGGCAAATGCAAGCACCTGTGCAGAGGATATGATGGATTTTATGATTTTCACTCTTGTGGTCACTGCATCACCACCAATGGCTGTTGTGCTGGCAGGAGGTCAGCTGCGGACCCCTAGGTTTCTTGGGGCAGCTCCCTGGAATGGAGGTAAGTTCCCCATCATGCTCCTCGACCTGGTGCTGGATTCTGAGATATCAGCAGTGAGCCTGGTCCCAGTCGCTGATGGCCCCCAGCCTCGACTACTCAAAGCCCTGTGCAACCCTGCACCATGACCCCTCCAGTGAACAAGACCAAGTCCCCCCTTCTCCTGTTCTTGCATCTTAGGCTTTCCTGCCTCTTCACTGGGGATCCCATTATCTGCCTGAGGGGGTGTGTGTGTGTCACACCCATGCGCACTTACCTCCGTGTGCAGGAGCCGTCCATCTCCACTATCCCTACCTGTAAACTTGAGCTTCTCTGAGCTCCGCCTGTGACCTGCCTTTTTGCAGTTTCTGGTTGACCAACAGAGAAGAGGAAGAGGAGAAAGCTCTGCCGAACATGAAAGCTTTAGAACAGAGAAGAAGGGCAGGTGGGGGCTCTGTTCATGCTGTGGGCGTGAAGAGGGAGGGCACTGCATCATAATAGCTAACCTTCAGGAAAGCTTTATTCTAGGAAATCACCCACACCCCCAGGATTAAAGGCTCCAAAGGATTCCCCTGGCTGAAAAGGTGTGTCCTCCCCCCACTAATAAATTTTTCTTGGGTGTTTACTATATCTAAGCTCACTTCTCGTGCTTTGCATTTATTAATCTATGAGACCAGAATTATTATTCCCATTTTACAAATGATGAAACTGAGGCTGAGAGTGGTTGAGTAACATATTACCAGTTACACAGTGAGAGGTGGAGTCAGACTTGAACCCAGAGCCAGTGTTCTTAACCACTGCTACCTTACACCCCTGACATGTGCGCCTTTGCTTTCACTTTTTTAAATTTTGATTTTGGACATTTTCAAACATACACAAAAGAAGGAAGAATAAAATAATGTGTCTTCCTGTACCATCCATCAGCTTCCACAAACATCAGTTCACAACCAACCTTGCTTCATCTGTTGCCTCCACCTCAAACCTTTACAGACTTGTTTTATTTTTGTGGCACAATTTTTTTTTTTTTGGTAGAGACAGAGTCTCACTATGTCACCCTCTGTAGAGTGCTGTGGCATCACAGCTCACAGCAACCTCAAACTCGTGGGCTTAAGAGATTCTCTTGCCTCAGCCTCCCAAATAGCTGGGACTATAGGCACCCACCACAATGCCTGGCTATTTTTTGGTTGTAGTTGTCATTGTTCTTTGGTGGGCCTGGGCTGGGTTTGAACCTGCCAGCCCCAATGTATGTGGCTGATGCCCTAGCAACATGCACTGAGCCTGTGGCAGAATATTTTAAAGCACATCACCAATACCTATTATCCCATGGTAAAAGCATCACTGTTCATTTTTAAATGATGACATTTTTTTAAAACACAGCTAGGAAGCCATTTTTATACCTAATGAAGTGAACAATTCTGTAATATGATCTAATATCCAGTCATCTGCAAAAGTCTCCAGGTCTCTTTTTTAAAAATGTACAAACAAACAAACAAGCGAAGAACCTCCCACTCTGGAGTTTGGCTACCTGATAGAGGCCAGGACCAAGGCTCCTGGATCAGCCCCAAGACCAGCCTTGAACAATTCACTTCCCTCCCCTCTGGTCTCCACTAACCACCCCACTCCCACCCCCAAGAATGGTGACCAACCACCTTGGTTTGTTTGGGGCTTTCCTGGTGTTAGCACTCTTACTCAGCCCCCTGTCCTGGGCAAACCCATATGGTTGGTCACCCCTCGAGAAGCCAAAAACCTGGAGCCCACCCCAGACCTCCCTCCTCCTCCTCGCTCCCATGTGGACCACTGAGACCAGAGGGAGCCCACCACTGAATTTCCAGGGCCCTTGAAATGGCAAATAAATTACTCAAACCTTAGAGGGGCCCAGGCATGCAGAGCTCTGGCAAGGGGAGAGCGGGAAGCCCCCCAGCCTCCAGCAGAGAAGAATCAGGCATCTTTTCCCACTCAGAGGCCAAATTCACCCATCTCCTCCCTCAGTCTTTCCCTCTCCAGATCTAATGACAATCCAAAGAGTTCCTGATAGGGTTTTAAAAGATGCTCCTTCATTCACATCCACTGAGCATGAAAATCCAGCTCATTTGTCTCCATTCTTCCCCCTAAAGGCCTGGCTGGCCTTGGGCCTGCAGCCTCAAACTTGTCACTCACTTTTCATTTCCTTTTGTTGGATTTGCCTTTATTTCATTCTTCTGTCCCCTCCAGGCACCCCCCTCCCCCTCCTCACTCCATCCCTGGCCTCCTCCACCCTCCCCCAGCACTTCCCAGTCTCTCCCTGCACACACAAAAAGCATCAGACCAGTCTGGGAATTTCTTTACAGTTCCGTGCCCCCTACTCCTGCCCCAGCCTCTTCTTACTCATGGCTTTTTAAAAATGGTAGCAAAAAGCCAGCAATAGCTAAAAAGAACTCCAGGAACAAAACTTGCCCAGGCTGGAAATGGCCTCAGGACCATTCACTCCCCTCCTTTGGCTTCACAGCTATGGAAACTGAAGGCCAGAGAGGGGAAGAGGCTCAAGGTCACAGCAGAGTTAGTGGCAGAGCAGGGTCCTGCACTGAGCAAGCCAGGATCTCAGTCTGGACTCTCCCTCTCAGAACTGATGGCTACGCCTCAGTCCCCACTGCACAGAATCTATTCCGCTGACATCCTCAGGTCCCCAAAGGCAATGGAGGAGCTGGCAATGGGCATCTCACTTGTGGCAACACGAAACAGGAGGAAGAAAGAAGCTCTGGTTCCAAGAGTCATTTGTGAGTGCCTCTCATGTGCCAGGCCCTGGGCCACTGAAGGGAGGGGACAGGGCATAGAGCCACCTCAGCCTCAGAAAGCAGCACAGGTCAGATTCAAAAGCCCATCCCCAGTGAGCCCAGCCTCTCCTCTGCCTCCACCTGCCCAAGTTACACGTCTGGTGCCACCCACACTTGCCCCGAGGACACTGCCCCTAAGCGCTTGTGGACACCACCTTTGCCTCTTCCGCCTGTACTCTCTTCCTGGCTGCAGCTCAGGCTTCTCTGCACAGAACTTCCCAAGCAGGTGGGAGAGCTGCTTGCTTCTTTAGTAGATTGCAGTGTTCAAGAGCACAGGCTTTGGAGTCAGGCTCCCTGGGTTCAGGTTGCAGAGCTGAACCTATAAGCTTGATGACCTTGAGCAACTTCTTTGAGCCCAATATCATTTGTGAAATAAGGATAATTGTACATTTCTCTCATAGGATAGTTTTAAAGATTTAATATGGGATCTATAATATTTATCCAAGTAAGAATCAAAAATACAGTATTTGTGGAATGAAAACCCAATAGACAGACGGCCAACGTTTTCCTATAGGTGGAATCTGTAGGACCCAATGTGGGACTTGAGTATGCAGATTTTGGTTTACACAGGGGTCCTGGAACAAGCCCCCTCAAGTGTACCAAGGGATGACTGGCTAGTATATAAAATACATAAAAATAAGAGAGTCTATGAGACCATTAGTGAATGTCAGATGTTGTTGCTATTCTCATGATTATTGTTCTTCTGTAATTTTAAAATTTGTATCATATCCATATATTACTTTAATTATTTTAGAAATTGATCCAGATTTCCTTATTGGTAGTTTCATCAATGCCTTAAAATAACCAAATTTGTTGGTCCAGAAATTCCTCCAAAAGAAATCATCAGAAATTGTACTAAAAAGTGTCAACAGAGGCATATAATGTTATCTGCTATAGTAATAAAAAATTAGATATGAAGGAAACATTCAACAACAGAGGAAAGATTATATTATCATATATATTCACACAATTGGCTGTGAGGCCCCATCAGAAATCGTACTATAATGATTATTGACATGAGGAGACGTTCACAGCATATTGCTAAGTGGAAAAGACAAATTGGATTTTAAACAAGCTGGCAGTCGAGGCAACATGCAAACCGCACCACTACAAAATATCTAGGAATCTTAGATTCAAGATGACATTCTTTTAGAGTGATACTATGAAACTATTTGTAAAAAAGATATATGCGTGTTGATACTTAAGATGAAATCTTGAAAGACATTTGTTAACTGAACAATGTGATTGCAGAACTTTCTTTCATATATTAATTTTGTTAGTTTTTTTTACACCGAGCTTGTATTCTTTTTTCTGAGACAGAATCTCACTGTCACCCTCGGTAGAGTGCCAAGGTGTCACAGCTCACAGCAACCTCAAACTCTTGGGCTTAAGCAATTCTCTTGCCTCAGCCTCCCAAGGAGCTTGGATTACAGGTGTCCACCACAACACCCGGATATTTTTTTGTTGCAGTTGTCCTTGTTGTTTAGCTGGCCTGGGCTGGGTTCGAACCTACCAGCTTCCATGAACGTGGCTGGCGCTATTATGAGTCTGAGCTTGTATTATTTTTGAATTAGAAGGAAATGTTACCATTTAAAAACTTTAATTAATTAATACAGTAGGGCTTCAATTTGTTTAAATGCCTTTGGTGGGATGGCAGGAATAACTTCTTCCATGCAGAACTGTTTGAGCTGGAGAGAAGGTTGGCCAGGATCCTGAGAGCCTGAGAGAGGCACTCAGTGGCTAAGAAGTCAGTGAGCAAGGAAAGGAGCTGAAGGAGGATTTCAACTCTCGCTTCCTAACTCACAGGCTAATGATCTTTCCTCTTTTCTCTCTGGCTTCCCACTGCACCACATGGAGTTTGAAGAGGGGATGCAAAAGAAATCGAACGGGTCGGTCACGCTGGGATTTGCTGAGTTCCTCCTATATGTCCTGCACTGTGGCGGGGGCTCTGGGAATTCAAGGTCTCAGGCATCTGGCCCGCTCAGGAAATGTGCTCTTCTCTCTGAAAACATTTACCAGAAACTATGGTGGTGCTTTTTAAAACATTGCAACAGCTTTTAAATAAGAATCTTTCCATAGTGAGTGAATAGTGTCCTTTCAAAAAATAATGTCCACCAGGACCCAGAAAAGTGACCTTGTTTGGAAAAAGGATTTTTGCAGGTGTAATTAAGTCAAGGATCTCAAGATGAGATCATCTTGGATTAGGGAAACCCCAACTCCAGAAACAAGTCCATATAAGGAAAGAGAAGAAGGAACAGATACAGAGGCACAGAGGAGAAGGCCGTGTGAGGGCAGAGACAGAGCCCGGAGTTAGGCCCCACAAGCCAAGGAATCCCAGGAGCCACCAGGAGCTGGAATAAACGCTGTCCTAGAGCAAGGGCCGCCCTGCCAAGTCTTTGATGTATGACTTTTGGCTTTCAGAATTGTGAGAGAACAATCTGTTTGTTTTAAGCCACCCAGTTTGCAGTGGTTTGTTATAGCAGCCCCGTGAAACTCATACACTCTCTTAAAAGTATTGCATCATTCTGTGTCTCCTTAAACAGAGCACCTGCCATACCTCATATGTAGCAAACAGGAGGAGCTCAATAAATGTTAGTCCCTCATGCCCCCCTGTCCTGATGACTAAGGACCCACCACCCCATATTCCCAGATACCCCGAGGTGGGCTCACCCCTTCCTCACATGCCCCAAAATGCTGCAGGGACTGAATTTTTCTCTCTGCTGTCCTGGCCCTTGGCTGCCCTGGCTGGCCCAGCCCTGGCAGCTGGTCTCCTTTCTAGTTGTTACCCCTAATGAAGTGTGGGGATGCATTACCCAAGCTTAGTGGGGTTCTGTGAAGAAGGGCAGGGCATACTTGTAATCTTATACTCTGGGAGGCCAGAAAGATCACTTGAAGTCAGGTGTCAAGACCAGTCTGAGCAAGCGTGAGACCCTGACTCTACTAAAAAATAGAAAAATTAGCTGGGGGCCTGTGGTGGATACCTCTAGTCTCGACTACTTACTAAGTTGAGGCAGGGAGAGTGCCTGAGCCCATGAGTTTGAGGTTGCTATGAGCTAGGCTGAGGTCTACAGCCCAAGGGACAGAGCAAGGCTCTGTCTCAAAAAAAAAAAGTTACTATCTGACTTGCCTGTGTTCCTGGGCTTAGTGGAATGAAAATGAGAAAGCTCGTGGTACGGCAGATATGTGTCAGGGGAGGCATCTGCGCGGGGCTCACGGACATTTGAGGAAAGCCAGGGAAAGACTTGGCTTCTTCCGTCAGCTGTTCTGCCTGAGGGACTAACAAGGACCACAGGGGGAACGCTAGCGGGCTGGCCCTGAGAGGTGGGGGAGGGGGCAGCCTCCCCGCTTCCCGCAGCACCTCATCCATCAGCACTGACAAGCTCGCCCCCTGCCAGGGCTCCTGCCCAGGCCCCAGCTGCTGAGCAACGGCAGGTACTGAGCAGGAGCCCCTCCCTGGGCCCTCGCACCCTCCTCTTAGATCAACACGCGGAATGGGCTCTGTTAACCTGGAAGATTAATGGAGCAGGTGCGTGCCATGCCCGGGTGGGACAATCACCTGGCCTGACAAGGTCCCTCATGGAGGGCAAGTGCCAGACCCAGACCAAGAATCAAGCCTGATGTCCTTCCGCCTGGGCCTGGATTTGGCCAGAGGAGGCTGGAGAGAACCCCCAAACCCCTGCAGCCCACGACCCCCAGCCTCACCTAGGGGCTGCCGGGAAGCCCCTAGAGCCCAACCTGTGGCTCAGCTTTAAAATAAATGTTCTCTTGTTTCTTTCATTTCCCAGATAACTCACTGCAGAAAAGTATAGGTTAGTAACATATTTCAAATCACTTGTTAATCCTACCACCCAGAGATAACCACTGTATACCTTTGGCAGATACTGTATTTATCCGTCTATCTGTGTCTGTCTGTACTCACACACATACATCTATGAAGAGAGTGAGATCACTGTACTATTTGTCACATAATATATTGTGAATCTTCTTTGGTGCTAGTGAAATACCTCATCATTTTGGTTACTACATATATTCTGTGGAGTGGGGTATAGTATCGTAATATATTTAACCAGAAATCCCTTGTTGGATATATAGATCGCGTCCAGTTTTTGCCCTTTGTAAATAACATTGAGATTAAGATGTTTAAGCTACTTCTTTTCATTAGGAAAAGATCCTTGAAGTGACGTGTTAGGTCAGAGGATACATGCTATTTAAGGCTTTTGCTACATACCGTCCTTGACTTGGAAGAGTCAATGGATTATCTGTCTTGGACTGGGCTGGGCTGGGGAGGAAGGGGTGGGAGGAGGCATCCTGGGGCCACCGAGCACAGATCCCACCCTGCAGGGGTTTGTGGTCCAGCTTTCCACCCAGGGAGAGAAGCTGCTGAACAGGTAGGTAAGGAATCCCATAGGCTTGGGAGATGAGTTCCCGGGAGCAACATCAAAGTCAGGGTGGAAAAGGAAAAAATCCCCAGGGGAGATGGGGTCAGGAAATACTCCCCAGAGTTGAGGAAATTTCTGCTAGCCTTGAAAGGGGAAGAGGATGTGACTGTTCATAGTGAGTGTTCAAGGTAGGAAAGGGCCGAGAAGAAGGGCTCAACATTTGTGGGCAGAGGGAAGGTGGAGGCATCCTGAGCCTTGGCCGTGGCAACTCTTTCCCATCACGTGAGCCGAGTCCTCAAGAGGGCAGAGCCTTTCTCCATGGCAAGGCTGAAACTGACTGCAGAGGCAGCCTCCCATACTCATTAGCTTCGTGACTTTGAGCAACTCCCTGACCCATTCTGCCCTCGAGTTTCCTGTCTGCAAATGGGACCATGATGATATCACTCTCTCACAACGGCTGTGGGGACTCAGGGAGCCACATCCTTTGTAAATTATGATTAAGCTAAGGGATCCATCCTAGAAGCTAAAGTATATCATATGTCTAAGCTTTCATTTCTAGACCATCTCTCCTCCCTATGGGACACTGAGACCCAGAAGCCTGGAGGAGAACCAGATCCCTGGGGCCCAAGGGACAACTGCTGAGCACCTACCAAGTGCTGCCACTCCACAGTCCTTCTCTCGTTGCATCCTTACACATCTCTATGAGGTTGGAGGTATTATTTGCTCCATTTATCAGGAGAAATTGAGGCACTAGCATTCAATAATTTGCCTTGGTTGACCCTGCCAGTCAGCAGCCAGGATACAACTTCAGATCTGCCTGATCTCAGAGCCCCTGAGGCTTCCTTGGGCCAGGTTGTCAACATAGCTGAGAATACTGCTCAGCATCACTTGGGCTGAGAGCCCTGTGGAGTACAACTGGGGTCCCCAGGGCTGAGGAATGTGGGAGTCTCTGCAGCCTTCTCACCCCCTAACACCATCTCTGGCCTCCTCTGCATGGGGCAGCCAGCTGGCAGCCTGACCTTGTGCCTCTGACAATGATTTAACCACTGGGATGGGGGTTGGGGAGGGATCTGTAAAGCTGCCAATGGGGGAGGGTCTTTAGCTCCAGCCTCTTGGCTTTGGGATAGGCTAGTTGGAGGGGGAGGGGAGAGGACCCAGGGAGAAGTCAGGAGACTTCTGCTTGTGCTTCCCACATAACACTGAGGACCCACTGAGCCCCAAAAGCTTGGTCTCTTCTCTCATCAAGTCTAAGTCCAATTTCCCGTACCATAAATTCAGGCAGTTCTGAAACCCTGTCACTTCTCTCTCCTGTCCCATCTGGGGAGAGCCTGACTGGCCACAGAATGTAGAAATCACACAGGCCTGGGAATCCAGACACGGGGGCTCATGTGGCAGCAAGACCACCAGGCTCGGGGTTCCCTATCCCTGCCTCAGAGACCAGAAATCACCTCCAGGCAGAAAGACAAGTGGTCATGAGGCTCACCTCATTCATTTCCATTCTCTCAAGGACCACAGTCCTGTACCACCTGTTGTCCATTGTCTGAAAATTGTTGTTTTATACATTTTATCCAGTTTCTGTTTATGGCAGGATGGTAGGTCTGCCTCAGTTATGAGGTTTCCCTTACAAGTGAAAGCAGAAGGCTAGAAAGAAACATCAGGAGTGAGAAATGTTTGACCATTAACAGTTTCGGCCCAACAGAAATGAGGACCGGGCCCATCGCCTAGCTACAGGCTGTGGGGTGCAATGGAAAGAATCAGGCGTCAGGGATCTAGTTCTGCTTCCTCACTGTCTGTGGTGGCATTTTTTGCTTTTGTCTATCCTTCATCCTTTCCCCCTTTCTCCTAGTTATAGCACCCACCTTCCTTTGGCGAACGGCTCCTCCCCAATTCCGTACACAACACCCTCCCTGCCATAGGGATGGGAAGGTGCTCCTGGCCCAGCTATTCAAAGCTGTTCACCCTCTGCCTCAGTTTTTGGTTCAGAGATGAATACAGGATCCAAATCAGGCCAACCACAACACTTCCTTAAAATTTTTCCATGGATCTTAAGAGAGAAAAGCTTTCTCCCAGGGCATTGCTAGGTTAGATTGCTATAAGCCCACAGCTTTCTGCAGGCACACCCTCCCCGCTCCCAAGAGATCAGGGCAAAAGACTGAGGAGAGGAACAGAGGGAGTATGAGTGGCATTCCTGGGGTCGCTATGGCCAGCAGTACCTCTGCACTTCCTGCTTATGTGAACAAATACATTCTCTTTCCTACAGGTTCAAATTGGTTTTCTGTCACTGTCATTAAAAACACTGACTACCTATCATCGCCTGATTCAGCAGGAAGCAGTTAGATCGAGTCTTCGCCCCTTTTTCCCTAACAGCAGTTAGTGTTTCTACTCAGAGAGGGAGAATTGATGCAGGACATTGGGCGCCCTAGCCAGCTCAGCAGAGCTGGTGGACCTGCCGGCCTCCTCCTTGGCAGTGTCGGTGCTGCGGCAGCCAGCTGAAGAACCAGCGGGCTGGATGACAGGCAAGGAGGGGGACCTCCAACCCCCACCAGAGGCTCCAAAAGCCAAAAAGACCAGACGACTGCCGAGGAGACACCTGTGCCTTGGTGTCTCCTTCACTTTACACTTAGAACTAAATGTGGAACCCCCATTTCCTATGCTTAAGTCAATTTCATGTGAATCTCCTAGGCCTCAATTCCATGAATGGACTGTGTCCATTCATTGATACATTCATTCACCTTGCCCCCAGCAGAAGGGACTGTGCTCATTCATTTCCTGGCCAAGGAACCCATACACCTATATAAACCCTGAGACTAAAAGCCTAAAGGGGGAGACGGGGAAAGACCGGGAGAGACACGGAGAGAGCTTTCCTCACCCCACTTGAATTCTCTCTCTCTACCAGGAGCTTTAGTGTTTTCTGTATCCTTTTCTGTAAATAAATTCTGTCTTACCACTGGAAAAAAAAAAAAGAAGAAAGAAAATGCCATGAAGTCTATGTTAAATAGTTCAACGAAAACATTTCAGATTGTATGTGAAGTCAGCACATTGTGCCCCATGATTGCACCAATGTACACAATTATGATTTAATTTTTTTTTTTAAAAAAAGCAAGTGATATAAGTTTTAGTAAAAGAAAAAGGGGGGAGAAGACAGCAGGGAGGTTTTTGTGCTGAAGTTTGGGTTTAGAGGGCTCTCTGAGTGCAGAGGACCAAGAGCAATGACACTTATTGGGAGTTCACAGTCAAGTACAAGCTGATGAACGTTTAGTGGATCGAGGAGGATGCTAACACAAGGGAGAGGCAGGGTCACCTTGATGACTGGATGTTGGGCTAGCCTGTGTATGACAATGAGATGGAGGAGGTTTGGGTCAGAAAGGGAGTGAGAGGTGTCAGGTCACAGATGAATCAATGAGGACCCAAGAATTTCCCCCTTGGGAGTCTAGGACCGAAGATGTCATGGTGAGAAGAAGGTTTGGAGGACACACGAGTTCAAGTGATAGCCTCTTGTGCTTTTGAGCTGAGACAACTAGATGAGAGTGTCCCATAAAGCCATGGGATTTATGAGGGACGGAGATAAATGTTAGGGAGTTATCAGGGAAGAGATAATATTAAAACAATGAGATTATAGATGAGAAGGCCAACAAATAAACTTCAGGCACATCCAAGGGGTAGGAGCAACACTGCCGAATTACACTACTCTCGAGAGCGTCTGTAATCCAGGGACTATGCGGGGTTGATGTGTATGTATATATGCATACACAGCCCTGACAGCAGAGACCCTGGATAGAATGTTCAGAGAAGTTGGAAGAGCCCAGAGAGAAAGTGGGGTTCTGGAAGCCAAGAAAGACTGAGTCTCAAAAAGGGAGAAGTTAGATGAAAGCAGTTACATGATGGCACAAGGTGAGGGGTAGGCTGGGTATGCAGTAGTCACCTTAACAGAGACTGTCGAAGCTAAGCCCCCACCCCAAGGAACATCAGCTCAGAGGTTGTAGTGACAGCCATGCATGAGAGCACTCATCTGGGACAGGAGTCTTTGGGGAAGTTTCTGAGCCGGTACTTCTACATCTCCCACCTGGCAGTCCTGGCCAAAACTGTCAGTCAACAGTGTGTCACCTGCAGCCAGTTCAACATGCTCCAAGAACCAGGTACCTCCAGGGATCCAGTCACATGGAGCAATGTCCTTTGAGGACTTTCAGGTAGACTTTACTGAAATGCCCAGGTGTAAAGGGAAGAAGCACTTGCTGGTGATGGTCTGTACCTATTCCAGATGAGTAGAAACATATCCTACCTGTACCGAGAAGGTGCAAGAAGTCACCCAAGAGACATCAAACCACGTTTTGAACTCCCGCTACAGACTGGGTCAGACAATGGACTAGCATTCATGTCTGAATTAGTCCAGAAGACAGCAAAGGTCCTTGGCATCACCTGGAAACTCCATGCAGCCTATGACCCACAGGCCCCGGGGAAGGTGGAACGTATGAATAGGACAATCAAAACCAGTTTAGGGAAAGTATGCCAGGAAACAAACTTACCGTGGGTAAGCACCCTGCCCCTGGTGTTATCCAAGATTAGGTGTACCCCCACTTAAGAGGATGGAATTTTCACCTTATAAGGTTTTATATCATAGGCCACCCCTCTAACTACAAAGCTTGCCAGGATCCCCCTGGGAATTGGGACAGGTAGAGTTGAGGAAGCAGCTGCAAGCCCTGGGAAAAGTGACAGAAGCAGTGTCGGGATAGGTGAATGAGAGCTGCCTAGTTAGTTTGTTCTCCCCTATATACCCTTTCTCCTCAGGAACCATAGTGTGGGTCAAAGACTGGAACATGTCTCCCCTGAGGTCAAGGTGGAAAGGCCCTTACAAGGTCATCCTGACCACACCTACTGCCGTAAGAGGAGCAGGAATTCCTGCCTGGATCCACTGCAGCAGAGCGAAACCTGCCGTGGACCTGAGGAGGGGGCCACCCTCACCTAAGAGGAACCGTACTGAGCAGAAAGTGACAGCAGCAGCCGACCCTGCGTTCCCACAGCTTGGACTCCCCACCTAGATAACTCCCAGACCTTGGAAAGCCTTACAACCCTCTTAAGCGGGTACTGCAGGAAATGGCAAGCCCTGCTCCAGTCACACTCCGGGAACACAAAAATTTATTCTTCCAGTTGGTTGAAAATGTGGCACAGTCCTTAAATGTAACTTCTTACTTTATATGTGAAAGAACTATGACAGGAGATTGGTGGCCATGGGAAGCTAAAGAACTTACTCCCACTGAGCCTAACCCAGACATTCCTCCATATCAGAGAGACCTAAAGGACAGTGTGGTCCTGAAGACCCGATTATCAGACAATATTGACCAGCAAGAAGTGAAGGGAAAAATCTCACTGTGCCAGTAGGGCAGCTACATTGCCTAGGCCAGAGGCCATACAATGCTGCCACTGGAATAACTGTCTGGTGGGGACTGAATCAGACAGAGCTAAACCCTCCAGACTGGTTCCCTGAACTTGGAGATGCCTGGGGCATCCAGGATTCTCACAGGATTGGGGTGCCCCTCCGGGAATGTATTGGATTTGTGGGAATAAGGCCTACACCCAGTTACCTAATCAAAGGACTGGCAGTTGTATGATAGGCTTTATCAAACCTTCTTTCTTTCTACTGCCCATCAAGGCAGGAGAATTATTTGTACTTCCAGTAGCCATTCCTAAGGGAAAGGTCTGGTGGTGGCATTGAGACTTACAAATAGGAGAGTGGAAAGATGACAAGTGACCCCAGAGAAAATAATACAATATTATGGGCCAGCTACATGGGCAGAAGATGGGTCATGGGGTTACTGGACCCCCATCTACATGCTAAGTTATATTATATGATTGCAAGCAGTCTTAGAAATAATCACTAATGAACCTAGCAGAGCTTTGACCCTCCTTGCTGACCAGAAAACCCAAATAGGAAATCCTGAATACCAGAACAGATTGGCTTTAGATTATTTACTTGCTGTAGAAGGAGGAATATGTGGAAAGTTCAATATAACCTATTTTGTCTAAAAATAGATGATCAAGGTCAAGTAGTAGAAAATATAGCTAATGAAATTTCCAAATTGGCTCATATGCCAGGACAGGTGTGGATTGAATTTGACCCGAAATCCATCTTTGGAGGCTGGTTCTCTGCTTTTGGAGGTTTTAAGACCCTTATAATAGTCGTTTTACTATTACTGGGTACTTGCCTTCTCATCCCATGCTTTTTTTTTGAGACAGAGTCTCAAGCTGTCACCCTGGACAGGGTGCCGTGGCAGCACAGCTCACTGCAACCTCCAATTCCTGGGCTCAAGCGAGTCTCCTGCCTCTGCCTCCCAAGTAGCTGGGACTACAGGCACCCGCCACAATGCCCGGCCATTTTTTGGTT
>CAUYON010042846.1:0-10635 GCA_963573935.1 Arctocebus calabarensis
AAAAAAAAACAGAGATGATCAAAGAACTTGATTTGTAGAAAGAGTTGATTATAAATGAGCTAAAAAATCTTTTATAAAAAGAAAATACCATATAAGGCTTCAAACTAGCTCTATTAATTGAGGGGAAAATATCTACTACGATTGGGTTGTTTCATTCAAATTTCTGATATTCTGGCATTTTTAAACTGCTACAAATAGCAGTTTCATGTGGTTTAACCTAACACAAAAACCAGAGGTATGTCTTAGATGCATGGAGAGGCAGAACCAAGCCTTAAGCATTGCTTTTGTCTGAGCGCCTATAGCTCAATGGTTAAAGCGCCGGCCCTGTGCACCAGGGCTGGTGGGTTCAAACTCGGCCTGGGCCTGCTAAACAAACAAACAAAAGCATTGCTTCTAAGAAAGTGGGTTAGTATTATGTGGTTTAATAACAATATTCTTATTAAGGTAAATAAGCTTTAACAGATTTCCCATTTGCATTCACACTCAAATCTGTAGCATCAACACTTTGCTACCTCTTCATTCTCCAAAGAAACAAAATTGTTTCTTCCTGAACAGGAATCCTGACGTCTCACAACTAATGAGCACTTTAATTTGGAAGGCAAACCTCTTTGGTAGATCCAAGATGATGCTTTTTGCCAGATGAGTTAAGATTTTACCGACGTTTATTTAGCCAATTTCTCCATTATCTGACAATAAATACTTTTTGGGGGGGGGGGCCGGGGCTGGGTTTGAACCCACCACCTCTGGTATATGGAGCTGGCGCCCTACTCCTCGAGCCACAGGCGCTGCCAATAAATACATTTGCACATTATTTGATGCAGCGAATTGATATCACTTCAATGCAACAACTCACCATTTCCTATGTTCATAAAGGCACTTTTTGAAAAAAGGATTTTTTCTGGACAAATTTGGCCTGGTAATATTATACAGACAGCTGAGGCTCATCCCATTCGTGGAATCTTCAGTGACACAGGGTCAGCGCTCTGGGTCACAGAACTATAGGGTAGTAACAGGCATGAGAGTGTCATCAGGTTTTGAACTTGGAAGCCCTGACCAGGAGCCAGACGGGAGGAGGCGTGCACTGAGTTACCTGGTAACAAGTGTGTGGTTACCAGTTATGCCCAGAAAACACGCATTCATCATTTAAGTTCTGTGGGAAGGAGAAGGTCAAGAAGACAACCAAAAAACACTGGACCAGTGAGGAACAGCCTTCACATGCCTAGCCAGTCCTCTGAAAACCATCAAGGTCATCCGAACCAAACAACAGCTGAGAAACTGTCACAGCCAAGAAGAACCTAAGAACCCGTGATGACTAAACGCAGTGTGGGTGTTGGAGAGAAAGGTCAGTAGGAGCTGAAAATATAAGTCTACAGAAAATCGGCACAGGAACGTTTATAGCACCTTCATTAACATTAATAAAACGTGACAACAAGCAAAAGATTCTTTAGTAGGTCTATGAATAAATGACCGCTGGTATGATCAGTCAATGGAATTTTAGTCAACACTATATTAGTAGAAATGTGCTGTCAAGCTATGAAAGACACTGTGGGAACTTAAATGCATGTTACCACGTGATTCCCACTATACGACATCTGGAAACCATGGAGACGGTGGACGTGTCAGAGGTTGCTACAGCCTGGTGAGGAGAGGGCTGCATGGGAGCACATGTGACATTTCTGGGGCGGTGAAGCCATCTGTAGGACACCAGAACGCCGGATACAAGCCAGTTTCCAGTTCTCAGAACCCATAGAACACATCATACCAAGAGAGCCTAACGGGGACATTGGATGGCAATGGTGTGTTGAACACGGGTTTATGGGTTGTGACAAATGTCCCCCTCTGGGTCCTGGTGTTGACCGGTGAGGAGGGCCGTGGTGGGTGGGGAGGGACGTGTGAGAACTCTTGATACTTTCAGCCCAGTGGTGCTGTGAACCACAGTCACCCTGAAAGTGAACTTGGTTGGTTACAATGCACAGCAGAACAGGAGGTGAACCCTTAGAGAGTCTAAGTACGACCGTAATTAATCCATTGTGAGAAACGGACCACACCAGGGCCACAGGTTAACAGGGGAGCCGAGGTGAGATGTGAGATAATAATTGTCTTTGCAATTTTCTGTAAACTTAAAGCTAATCTGAAATTTTGAAAAGACAATTAAAAAGGAAAGGTAAGAAGGCACTGTCAGAGGGAAAGAAACATTTTGTAATTTATCAATGAATGGGTACACTGGCCCATTCTGGGTTAAAATAATAGAACGGCCCTCATGTAATTCTTCTCTAATTACGCTGAGCACTGTGATTGGTTCCCCTGAGCCTTGGCCCTGATCTGTCCCAGGGGCAGCCCTCCCTCGCAGGTTTTGTGAAATAAAAGCCAACGGGCCTTTGCACAACCCAACTCCAGGAGTTGCGGGCGCCCTTGGTCCTGGGGCGTGAGGAGTGGTCGGGTGGGCTGTAGAACCAGAACCTGCTCCAGTTGCTTTAGTGGGGGCTCCCAATCCTTGGCACTGTCCCCAGGGCACTGGAAGAGCGTATTGTTTTCTAAGTACACGGAGATTGAAAAGTGGCAGACAAGCTGGGTCTGCAGGGCACAGCAAGCTCACTGAAGGACCTGGGCATCTCCTGCAGATACCGTGGGCACCTGCTGGGCCAGGGGAGGGGCCCATGGGAGCTGGGTCTGCAGGGCACAGCGAGCTCACTGAGGGGCCCTGGGCATCTCCTGCAGATACCGTGGGAGCCTGCTGGGCCACGGGAGGGGTTCATTGGAGCTGGGTCTGCAGGGCACAGCGAGCTCACTGAGGGACCAGGGCATCTCCTGCAGATACCATGAGGGCCTGCAGGACCATTGGAGGGGTTCATTGGCAGGGGCCAAAGCTATCAATGGTGAGGAGCTGGCATTTGAGTCTGGTCTTGAGGAGGAGGTAGGTTTGCCAGGGACAGGGGCTGGAAGGACGTCCAAGGGAAGGGAACAGCAGGGGCAAAGGCGGGAAGCAGGCATGGCACAGAGTGTTTGGGATGGCAGGGGAGCGTCTCTGTATGGCCAGACCGCAGGGTGTGTGTCTCTGCGTGTCTGTGTCTATGTCTGTGTGTGTCTCTGTGTGTGTGTGTACACATGCACCCGCGTGTGTGCGCCTGGCACTGAGTGTGGCATGACAGGGTGAGCTGAGTGGAAACTGCACCCGGCCTGCTCTGATGTCTCTGTGCCCAGGGACGAATCACTGCAGGGAGGGGCTGTGGGGAGCAGTAGGGGAGCGGCGTGTTACCCGCGGAAGCTCAGGGCCTGCGCTTCTTTCTCAGAAAGCCCCGGGGTGTGTTGCCTCCTTACAAACCTCACCTTATGTTCTGACCACAATCTTCCTGGAGAAGAAGCTGCCCCCTGAGGATCAAGCAGGACCCTCTTTTCCTGATTTATTTCTCCCTCAGTGAAGGAAGCAGCATTATCTTGGCTGCGTTCAAATAGTCCCCCCAAACATGACCTTCAGAGAGCCACTAGCGTAGTGGGGTGGCTGGAAGGGCAGTGAGGACAGGCCCAGCTGAGCTAGTTTGATTAGAGGAGGTTTCAGAACTGGCCATTTGTGTGGAATTCACACAGAAACTCTGAACCACTGGGTGGGCCAAATGATGCCCATGGACTTCTCAAACAGGTGGACTGTGCAGGAAAACCAAACATAGCCACAACTTTGGCCTCTGCATTGTAGAATCATGACACTGTTTAGAAAATTTAGATGAGGTGCCAATTTCAAGTACACATATCTTTGTTTCAGGACATCCTGTTAAAAATCAGAAACTTTGACCATATTAAAAATCAAAACCCTTGACCACCATGCCCTCAGTCAATTGAAGCTGAGTGTTGACTTTTAGGGAGGCAGGAACTCCACTTTGCCACAGTCCCCACCACTCCGTATTGCCTGTCCTAAAGCCAAAGGTCATTTGCCATGCTTTGTCAAAGTTGTACTACTGTTTCTCTCATAGCTGAGTTATACCCAAATATCCATGAAAAGTGGAGTGAAAATATCCACTGAGGTCCACGCCTTTTTTTCTCTTCCTATGTAGTTAATAGGTAAATAAAACATTTTTTGTAAAGAACAAAATTGAAGACCGTATTATGAACCCATACTGTTCTAGTCCACTTCATGTTAACGGTTCAGCCCACCCAGAATTTGTGCATTTCCCTGCAGGTACCGTTACTGTCACCACCTTGAGGGTGAGCAAATGAAAGGTGGTGGGGGGAGCGATTCACAGCTGAACACACCCAGGCTCTTCTGGTATGAGATTCTGCCTACAGCATGTGGACTGGAGTGACTGAAAAGTGAGCATTTTCAACAGAAATTTCTGTATCAGGAATTCCTTCCCTACCAGTCTGGAGCCCACACAGTAACTTCAGAGGGCTCCATCGAACAGGGTCTCAGCACCAAGTAGCTTCAGTAGCTTTAATTCACCAGACAGTTATCACCTGTGGGAGTTAGGAAGCGCTCAGATCTTGGAGGCACAAGGTCCCACAATTAATCATGAGATCCCCCTTTTCCTGGGTGCTGTGAACTTGGATAGGCCACTGACTATCTCCAGAACCAATTTCTTTTTCTGTAAACATGGGAAGAGTCACCTCATGCCCCATCATAATATGCAAGTGGTAGGGAATTGGGGGCTTGGTGCATGGCAGCTCCGATCTCTGGGGTGGTTTTATTTTATTCCTTCCCAACCCTCAATAGCACTGCTGGGGTCCTCACCCCCTCAGCGAGGGCATCACCAGGCCGGCTGTCCTTCTGTCCTGGTGGCTAGGAGGGAAGGGAATCACAGGAAAGCAGCAGCTCCAGGGGCCCCGCCCCCTTCACCCGCCTGGCATGTGAACTGGCTCCCACGACGGGGTGTGGCCGGAGGATAAAGCTCGGCAGGTATGTGCCACAGGCCAGTCAGGGTGGCTCCCGGGAACCGTACCGCAGCCCAGGCAGCGGCAGCCTCCACCTCACCCTCCCATCTGGGACTGCACTGGACCTGAACCCTCAGTACGAGGTAAGAGCCTGGCTCGCTCAGAGCCTCACTACCTGCCCCACCCCACCCCCGTTCCTCACTCCACCCATGGACCTGGGGCTCCCGGGGCCTGGACCCCATCCCGGGCAGCGGCTGTGTCTCTCCCTGGCATACCTGGCCCCCGTCCCACCCGTCCTCGCTCCAGCCCACACTCCCGTGACTGACTTGCCCTGTTCCAACCCTTTTCCAACGCCCAGGGTGGAAATAAGACCAGGACCACTTCCTGTGTCTACCTTTTTTTCATACAAAAGTCTATTTTAGTTTCAATGGAGCATATGAATAATATGAATCATCTCATCATCATCAACTGCGTTAAACTAAACCAGCAGCGTTTATAGTTGTTTTTATTACCGCTCCCCAGTATTTTCTGGAGGGCACGGCAGACGTGAGAAGGAAGGGATCAATGAGGGGTGACAGGCGCAGAGAGGTGGGGTCTGCCTGCACCAGCCCTGTGACTTGCCCACTATGGCATCTTGAGCGATTTGTTCACCAGCCAGAGCTGTTAGCCACAGATGTCACCTGTGGAGCCGTATTCTTGAGAGCACCTGGCAATGCTCTCCTGTGGTTTAACAGGCGAGAATCAAACCCTGGACAGGCTTAGTAGATGTCAGACGGAAGTGGATTTCCCTTCTCCCTGCGAGCATGGCTTTTATTGTCTACCTGGTCAAATCCATGTAGTTCATTATGGGATTGAGGTTTATCCTATTTATTCCGTGATTTCTTTTCGGAGAGCATTAAGTAAGGGCTTTCTGTGTGCCATCACGGGCCTCCAGAAATCAATTGCACTTGATCTTTGCTTCTGTCTTGTGGTGTAAAGCATCTGGTTGAAATTCCCCTGTCTCCACCCTGGCTCCCTTTGCCCAGCCCAGTCAGAAGACCTCTCCACCATCATGCCTGCTTCCTCCCAGAATGCTCTCTCCACCCTACAGCCCTACTGGCCTTTGTGGGTCAACCCCCATCGATGTTCAACCTCTGGGTCGACTTCAAGTTCGTGACATTTTCACGACACTCTCATAGTCATCTGTGTCTTTGTAGAATTGCGAGATAGAAACCCAGCACGGTGGAGCTGGGAGACATTTATGTGATGCTTTCATTTAACACTTTGATTCCCAGGTAAAGGAACTGAGGCCCCCAGTGGGGGGCATAGTGACTGGTCCAAGATCAAGTTGAGGATAGAGATGGAACACACTTCCTGGCCCATGCTATTTACATCCCCCCAGAAAGCACTCTCTTAGCTCCTTAAAACTGTGGCTTCTCTTTCCTAATGATAGTCCAACACCTGGTCCAGGGTGTGGTATGTAGTAGGTGCTTAATAAATGCTTGTTGCATGAAAGAGTGAGCGTGAGCAGATGAAAGAAGGAGTGAGTGAGTGGGCAAGGAGTGAGAGTTGGTGAGGCTCAGGGAGAGGTGCAGGGAAAGGGTCAAGTGGTAATTTTGTGACACTCAGGACTCAAGCCAAGTGAAAATGTGAGTAGACAGGCTGCTTGTCTAGTGCTGTCAGGAACCAGGAGGATTCTTGGTTTACCCTTGAGCAGGCAGGCATGTGTCAGGGCGGAGGGAGGCAGCCTGCAGTCCTGCAGCGCTGAGCTGCTGCCCAGAGCTGACTCACCTGCCTTCTGTCAAACAGGTGCCGCCCAGCTGCAGCCATGAGGATCTACAGCCTTGTCCTGCTCTCCTGCCTCGTCCTGGGCGCTCAGGTGCTCTTCGCAGAGGGGAAAAAAAGAGGAAAGAATGAACATCACAGCAAAGCAGCCTCAGAGCAAAAGGACACTCTGGGCAATGCCCAGAATAAGCAGAGAAGCAGGACAACCAAGTCCAAAGGCAAGTTTGTCACCAAAGACCAAGCCAACTGCAGATGGGCTGTGACTGAGCAGGAGGAGGGCATCACCCTCCAGGTCCAGTGCACCCAAACGGGCCGTGAGTTCTCCTGTGTCTTTGCCGGCAATCCAGCCTCTTGCCTGAAGTTCCAGGAAGAGAGGGTCTATTGGAAACAAGTTACCCGGAATCTGCGCTCACAGAAGGACATTTGTGGACAATCCAAGACCGTCCTGAAGACCAGGGTATGCAGAAAGGCCTTTCCAGAATCCAATCTCAAGCTGGTGAGCTCCAGTCTGCTTGGGAACGTGAAGCCCAGGAAGGAGAAAACAGAGCTGTCTCCCAGGGAGCATCCCAAGGTCAAAGAGGACCCCACCTCCAGACCGGCACCGACCCAGCTCACGGCCACCAAAACCGGGGAGTGTTTGGAGGACCCAGATGTGGTACAACAGAGGAGGAGAGCCCTGGAAGTCTGCGGGGAGTCCTGGAGCTCTGTTTGCATGTTCTTCCTCAGCATGGTACAGAGCACGTCATGCTGATGGCATGCCCTAAGCCCCTGTCTGCTGTAAAGCTCTCCATGTTCCCCAGGAGATATGAACTTTTCTACTGTGAGAGGACAGTGGAATATTTAAACATATTTTGTAATGTTTGTTTTGTTTTTTGGAATTTGCTTTCTGTTCACTTCCTCGGATGTGATTTTCGGAGGCCACTCGGCCCACTGCACATTTACACGGCTGCACAGCTCGGCGTGTGTAGCAACGCAGGCCTGTCTTTGAGTTGATTAAGCCAGAGAGATGGTTCCCGTGCAAGGGACTTTCCACCGAAGTGACAAAGCTAATAAAGCTCTGGGTGTTTTCAAAAGTGCAGTCACCCGTTCTCTGCTTTCTCTACCTTTGGTTCTGAATGAACTTCTGGTTTATGATAAACAGGCCTCTGTATATCAGAGGATGAAATATCTAAGGAACAACCCCTGGCTCATCCCCAACACACCCATTCCAGAGGCCCTCTGTATACTTTTTCCCCCTGGCCCATGGTGCCCAATGTAATAATTAGGATCCTCATGTTCAAACAGGACAACTGGCACCTCCTGTGACTAAATCCCTTGTCTGGGACTCAGATGGTGAGAGGGGAGGCGGGATCAGAACCCAGGGGTTCTTGTGGCAGAGCCCACAGGCTCCAGGAGTGTTCTGTACTGACTCAGAGCAGAGCTGCGATTCCCACCCGCAACATGCTGGACCCTATCCCCAGCCCACCTCAGGGGACAGGCCTGTTTAGCATGATGCTGTGTAACCAAGTGTCAGGGAAGTTGGGAAAGCTGCATGGAAATCCAGAGAGAGGAGGAAGAAACTGCTGGAAGTTCAGTGGTTGAGTTTCACAGAGGAAGTGACACTGAAGCTGGGCTTTGGTGAAAGTGTCTTTAGGGATGAAAGGGGGTGAAGTGGAGGCACTCTTGGTGTCCAGCAGCATGACCAAAAGTGAAGAGTTGAGAAAGGTCCAGCTTGTGGTAGAGGTCAGGTGGCTGGCATGGGAGGGAATGTGAGGCTATGGTTAGTCATTTACACGTTAGTATGAAGTCCTGAAAGTGCTTCAGCTCAAGAGCTGGGGCGAGAGCATGAACTGTGTCGCTTTTTCCTTGTCACAATTCTACAAACAGGAAAAAGTGAGGTACAGAATTGGTAAAGCACTGTTCTTTAGCATGTCTGAGGGTGGCAGTAAGGCGTGGGGGACGTGGAAGGACAGCCTTTTACATTCACAATCCTACCTGGACATATGTTTAGGGTCATCAGAGGCCAATCCACAAGGTCACAGTCTCAGGGTGATATTGGTAGGTCATTGTCATTCTCAATACCATTAAACTGACACTCACCTTTCACTCCTGGTGTGCCAGGCTGTGTACTAAGCTCTTCTCATGGTTATGCATTCATTCATTCATTCATTCACTCACTCACTTGTTCCACATATAATTTGTGGAATGCAGGTGTCCATTGGGCCAGGTTCTAAGTGCTGGAGACACAGTAGTGGACACATAGGAGGGGGATGCTCTGCTCTCATGGACCTTACCAGTGGGGAAACTGATGACAATCTCAAAATTATACACAGAGAGGAAAAGTAAAACAGAGGAAGGGAATAAGTGACAGAGTGATGAGCTGGGGAGGATTCATCAGGGAACACTTCTCTGCAGAGGTCACTTTTGAGCCTGCAGGAATCAGCCAGGTGACCCCACAGGTAAGGACATTCCAGACAGGGAACAGCAGAGAAAATGTTCTGAGGTCACAGTTACTTCCATCAACCTTAGGAACAGTAAAAAGAAAGAAAGCACAGAGAAAGACAGAAAGGAAGAAAGAAACCATAGACTTTACATTGACTTCTAGCCAAGTCGGGGCAAGATACTTTCTCTCTCAGAACTTTCTGGAGATGAAGTAGAGGAGGCAAGAGCTCTCCGTCTCTCTCTGCCCCTGTCCCACTCTTCTGTGTTTGTGTGGGGGCGTGGTGCACGTGTGTGGTCTTCAAGATAGGCCCCCCTTGGTAACAAGAGATGAGAATGTTTAGGGAGGTAAGAAATGCTGAAGCTGGGCATGTCTGCACCCCCGAAAGCTGCTGAGCGTGGAAACATCTTTATTCCCTGTAACAACACATCTCAGCAGAGAGAGGGCCTCTTCCCTCGGGCACCTGGCTCTGTGTGGTAAGTAACTCACAGTTGTGCCAGTGCTGGCTTGAATCGCTGGAATCCAGAGCATCTCACCTGGCCTCCTTCCCTGGCCTCCCTCCTAAACTGTTCTTGGCAGAATCAGCAAAGTGTTACCAAAGAGTTGGGGACTGAGAGCTCTCAAGTAAGGAAGAGGCGAACCTTCCTCCACGGTGCTGGTTTCGCAACATCCCATGTGCAATGCTCACCTGAAAATGGCTCATCACTCAAAAATATTTCACGCAATGACGTGTGAGAAAGTACTTGACATCAGCAGGCTCTCTCCAAAGGAAGGGTCAAGACAGAGGAGGGGAAAGAAGATTCTAGAAGAAGACTGGTTGGTGACCTGTTTGAGTTTGAGGTGGATTATCCAGGGGGAATTCTGATGAGGTAGGTAACGCAGCGAGATGAATCTATCTTTTCTGCCACCATAGCCCAGCCCTTAGCGCAGGGAGGGCTCAGCCGACCCTCCCTAATTCCTGGCTGATTACAGGCTGTGAGCAAAAGAAAACTGGGTTTGGATTTCTAGTCATGTGACCTGGGACAAGTTCTTTTATCCCATGTTCCCTGTCTATAAAATGAGTCAAATCGTATGGGGGTGCCCAAGGAAAACTACACGTAACTCAGGTCCAAGCTTGGTCCATCTACACTTGGTTCTCATCAAACGCTTGTAAGTAAATGAATGAATGAGAGAACCAACTAGCTAAGAAAGGAGATAAGAAGGCATTTGGGGGGGGTGCTGCACAAGCCTGTTCTTTCTCACCTCCCAGTGGCCACCCTCTACCCAAGGCTCTTAGGAGCCCCGCGCTGATGTCCAGAACAGAAGCACTTTTCTTTTTTTTTTTTTTGAGACAGAGCCTCAAGTTGTCACCCTGGATAGAGTGCCATGGCATCACTGCTCACAGCAACCTCCAATTCCTGGGCTCAAGCGAGTCTCTTGCCTCCACCTCCTAAGTAGCTGGGACTACAGGCGCCTGCCACAGCTCCCGGCTATTTTTTCATTGCAGCCATCGTTGTTTGGTGGGTCCAGGCTGGATTCAAACCCACCAGCTCTGGTGTACGTGGCTAGTGCCTTAGCCGCTTGAGTCACAGGCACTGAGCCTGACTTTTTGT
>CAUYON010042847.1:0-13507 GCA_963573935.1 Arctocebus calabarensis
GCCTGTAGTCCCAGCTACTTGGGAGACGGAGGCAAGAGACTCGCTTGAGCCCAGGAATTGGAGGTTGCTGTGAGCTGTGATGCCACAGCACTCTACCCAGGGTGACAGCTTGAGGCTCTGTCTCAAAAAAACAAAAACAAACAAAAAAAAACCCTCAACTTAAATAACCATGGCTGGTTTATATTGACCAGATTTTATAGATGTTCGTTTTGTTTTGTTTTGTTTTGTTTTTGACACAGTCTCACTATGTCGCCCTCAGTAGAGTGCCGAGGCATCACAGCTCACAGCAACCTCCAACTCAGGGCTCAAGCGATTCTCTTGCCTCAGCCTCCCAAGTAGCTGGGACTACAGGCGCTCGCCACAACGTGCAGCTATTTTTTGTTGCTGTTGTCCCTGTCATTGCTGTTTAGCTGACCTAGGCCAGACTCGAACTCGCCAGCCTGGGTGTATGTGGCCAGCACCCTACCTACTGAGCTATGAGCGCCACCAGAGATTTTAGAGTTTCTGAGTGTAGAGGGTCTCATTCTTTTGTTTTTCTCATAGTGTGTAGGGTAGGCATAGATGATGGATATTCAATAAATATTGATTGATCCTTTAACTCCTACTGTGTGTGATTCTCACGCAAGCTAATAAATCTTTTTTTAAGGAGTGACTCATGTAACATTATAGCTAGGGGTTGTAAGAAGACAATACCTTTTCTGTGCTTGAACTTGCTGGCCTCAGACCTCTCTGAGGACACAAGAGCAGATGTGGGAATGCTCAAAACCACAGAGGACCTGGGAGAAACCACAAGACTGCCAAATGCATCATTACGTGGACTGTCTCCAATGCCTGTGGTCACCTTGCTGTCCCCTCTTATATTACTATACATGGATTGTCTTGTCAGAGAGCTTTGCCACTCAACTCTCATGTCATATAGCAATGTACCCCCAAAACCAGATTAGATTATGAACAGCCAGAAAGTTCAGGTAACCCGAACTGCCTCCGATCACACAAAAAAGACAATAATAAGCTAAGTGAGCCCACAAGACTCAACAACCAGAACTAGTTTGATGATGAACTGAAAACTTCTGTAACTTCATCAAGTACTTTATGAATTATCAAACAAATAGTAAATTAAGGACAACATAGCTTTAGTTTTGTTTTTGTTTTTAAACTGGTGTTTATTCTTCAATCAACCTTATTCCCGTCTTGTTCAAGAGCCTGTGGAAGAAGTTTCAGACCACTCAGTGGCTGTTCCCACCCATTCAGTGACTGGAGTAGGGGGAGCTGCAGAGCAGGCTTCTGAGTTTCAGACCAGGAGCGGAGCAGTCCATCCCCCCTGAAATTCCTCCTTGGTCCCAGCTCTCTCAGCGGCAGCCTGCTCTTCCTTTCAATCTCTCCAGGATCTCTGTAGAAGCAGAGCTCATGCGTGACCTCCCATGGGTATTCCTGGGAGAGGGTGCCACGCTTGCGGAGAACTCCCCGGGCCAGCACCCACCGCGTCCGGCCGACTGACAGAGCTCCCTTGTTGCCTGGGATGGCGATGTCCACAGAAGGCAGAGGAGAATGTGTGTGACACAGAGCAGGAACAAAAGACCCCTCTGTGAGAGGCTGGTGGTCAGCCCTGGGGGCAGCAGAATGCCGCCAGAATGCTGCCTGCATATCATAAGTGGAGGTTCCACGAGTGGAGCAGCCAGTGGTAAAAGTGGCTCCAGTGCCAACAGCAAACTTCAGCACAGCTCACTGGCCACTATTCCTGGAGGATAGGACACTGACATCAGCAGGGTTTTCAAGGGCAACCATGGCACGAATTGCGAACAGAAGCTTCTCCCAGGTCCTCTTCAGATTGAAGATGGAAATGCCATCACTTTTCCTTTTGTGGATGTACTGTTCCATTTGGAAGGCAAGGACTTCCTTGCCACCCAAGTGGGTTCTTGCCTCAAGGAATTTGAGCACATCCTCCTCCTTCATTTGCAGGACATCAAGGGCTCAAGACATTGTGGAAGTTTCCCTTCAAGTCATGCCAGGAATGCAGAGCAATGTGGGCCCCTCTCTGGGCAGTGCAGAAAGGCATAGCTTTGGCTCGGCGCCTGTGGCTCAACGGGCTAAGGCACCAGCCACGTACACCTGAGCTGGCGGGTTCGAATCCAGCCCCCGGGCCCCGCCAAACAACAATGATGGCTGCAACCAAAAAATGGCCGGGCGTTGTGGTGGGTGCCTGTAGTCCCAGCTACTTGAGAGGCGGAGGCCTGAGACTCGCTTGAGCCCAGGAATTGGAGGTTGCTGTGAGCTATGATGCCCTAGCACTCTGTCCAGGGTGACAGCTTGAGGCTCTGTCTCCAAAAAAAAAAAAAAAAATACCAAAATCCTTCCTGGATCAACCACCTCTAGAATACTCTTCCCTCTTGCTTCACTGCACCAACCCCAACCCCAAATTCTTCACCTCCCTCCTTCTGTTTTATGCCATTCACCTTTCAAAGCAGGCTCCAAAGCCTCCAAACGCTTCCTGCTTCCGTCCCAGGGAAGGCCAACCCTTCTTCAGTTCTCCAGGCAGAAGGCTGTTGTATCCTTGAAGTCTTCCCTGCCATCATCCAAATCCCCTTCTCCCCCCATTGCTGTTTCTTCGCCTCTCACTGCAGCTCCCTCAAGCACTGAAGTCTCTAGGATTGACCCCTGAGTCACTTTCTCAGGGGTTTCCTCCATGTTCATGGAAACAACCATCACCTAATCTATCAGTCTCCAAAATCCACTGTCCAATATAGCCTGTCTCCAGACTCCTTCCCCTCTCTTCCATTCACTTAAGGTTATGGGAAGCACTTTGGCAGCTGAATCTCACAGCTAAAGATATACTACAGGCACCAAAACCCATATGAAGTCTCTGTTTTCCTCATCTGTAAAATGGAGATAATAATAGTTGCTATCTTAAAGGGTTTCTGTGAAGACTGAACGAATGAGATGATGCTTGACTTACCACCGGCACTTAGTTAAGTGCTGGACAACATTCTATTTTTCATTATGATTTATGGGAGACCCTCTATTTATGAGGTCTACACCCAGGGTGGGACGCAGTCCACACGCAGATCAGCTAAAAGGGAACACAGGGAATGTTTACTGTTACCTAGTGAAGTTCATCCAACTCCTCTGGGCAGGTTAGCAAAGGACCCCGATTTGTGTGTGTGTGTGCAGTTCAGCTGAGGCCGAGATTAAACCCGCCACCCTTGGCACTTGGGGCCAACCTCCTACTATTTTTTTTTTGGTAGAGACAGAGTCTCACTTTATCACCCTCTGTAGAGTGCGGTGGCGTCACACAGCTCACAGCAACCTCCAACTCCTGGGCTTAAGCGATTCTCTTGCCTCAGCCTCCCGAGTAGCTGGGACTACAGGCGCCCGCCACAACGCCTGACTATATTTTTTTGTTTTGCAGTTCGACCGAAGCAGGGTTTGTACCCCCGTCTTCGGTATATGGGACCAGCGCCCTACTCGCTGAGCCACAGGCTCCGCCCCAAACGTCCTACTTGATGAGCCACAGGCGCCGCCCAGAACCCTGGATTTTGAATGGTTGTCCTGGAGCTGTATTTGACAGAAGGATCTTGAGAGAATTTAATTGCTCTGCCTAGCGGAGTGAGGAAGAATATAGAGTTTGTTGGAAATGAGAGGGCAAAGTAAGAGAGGGATGGTGGGCATCGTTTGGAACTGGTGGGGTAACTATGTAAAGGATTTTTAAGAATTGGGAAGTTCAGGCTTGGAGCCTGTAGCACAGTGGTTACAGCGCCAGCCACGTACACACCAAGGCTGGCAGGTTCAAACCCAGCCCGGGTCAGCTAAACAACAATGGCACTACAAAAAAAAAAAAAAAAAATAGCTGGGCTCGGTGCCTGTAGCTCAAGTGGCTAAGATGCCAGCCACATACGCCAGAGCCGGAAGGTTCAAATCCAGCCCGGGCCTGCCAAACAACAATAACAACTACAATCAAAAAATAGCAGAGCGTTGTGGCAGGGCCTGTAGTCCCAGCTACTTGGGAGGCTGAGGCAAGAGAATCACTTAAGCCCACAAGTTGGAGGTTGCTGTGAGCTGTGATGCCATAGCACTCTACTCAGGGTGAAAGCTTGAGGCTCTGTCTGAAAAAAAAAAAAAGCTAGATGTTGTGGTGGGCGCCTGCAGTCTCAGCTACTTGGGAGGCTGAGGCAAGAGAATTGCTTAAGCCCAAGAGTTTGAGGTTGCTGTGAGCTGTGACACCACGGCATTCTGCTGAGGGTGATATAATGAGAAAAAAAATTGAAAAGTTTAAATTCAATTTTAAATTGTTAGTTTCAAGTCATTCACCTTTTCATCTCTTGTAGACTAAATGCACAAAGGCCTTGTGTAAGTTTTCTTTTTTGGGAGTGGAAATTGTGGAAAAGGGATGAGTTTCACATTTGGACAGCACACACTGGTGTATTAATTGTCTATTGCAGCATAACAAATTCCCTCCAAATTTAGTGGCTTAACACAACAACTTCTTGGATCAGGAATCCAAAAGTGGCTCTGCTGGGCTGGTTCTGGCTTGGGGTTTATTACAAGGTTGCAATCCGATTGCGGCTAACACTGGAGTCAGCTAGCAGGCTTCTTCATCCATGTCTGATATCTGTACTGGGAAGCCTCTAACAGCTGGGGCTGGAAACGCCACCACACCCAGCCACACCTCAACCATATTTAAAGTGTACAGTTCAGTGGTATTGAATACATTCAAAATATTATACAACCCTCCCCATCATGCATCTCTGTAACTCTTCATCTTTGTAAAACTGACATTTTATACCTATTAAACAATAATTCCCCCTTCTCTCTGCCTAGCCCCTGACAACCACTATTTTTTCTGTTTCTATTATTTTGTTTACTCTAACTACCTCACATGGACTCATATGGTATTTGTCTTTTTTTTTTTTTTTTTAGAGACAGAGTCTCACTTTGTCACCCTCGGTAGAGTGCTGTTGCATCACAGCTCACAGCAACCTTCAGCTCTTGGGCTTAAGCGATTCTCTTGCCTCAGCCTTCTGAGTATTTGGGACTACAGGCGCCCGCCACAACACCCAGGTATTTTTTTGTTGCAGTTTGGCCTAGGTCAGGTTCGAACTTGCCACCCTCGGTATATGAGACTGGCAGGTTACTCACTGAGCCATGGATGCCGCCTGTATTTGTCTTTTTGTGACTGGCTTATTTCTCTTGACATGATGTTCTCAGGGTAAATCAATGGTATAGCACATGTCAAAATTTTCTTCCTCTTGGCTAGCCACAGTGGCTCACGCCTGTAATCCTAACACTCTGGGAGCTTAAGGCAGGTGGATTGCTTGAGCTCAAGAGTTTGAGACCAACCTGAGCAAGAGAGAGACCCCATCTTTTATTAAAAGTAAAACAATTAGGGCGGCGCCTGTGGCTAATCGAGTAGGGCGCTGACCCCATATACCGAAGGTGGAGGGTTCAAACCTGGCCTTGGACGACCTGCAAAACAGAAAAATAGCCAGGCGCTGTGGTGGGCGCCTGTAGTCCCAGTTGCTCGGGAGGCTGAGGCAACAGAATCGCCTAAGCCCAGGAGTTGGAGGTTGCTGTGAGCTGTGTGACACCACAGCTCTCTACAGAGGGCTATAGAGTGAGACTCTGTCTCTACAAAAAAAATAAAAAAAAAAACCTGTGAGAATTAAGTGTTGTTTGAGCTGCCCAGTCTGTAGTGATTGCTCATAGCAACCTGAATGGACTAAGAGGACAAATTCATGTGTGTGTGTGTGTGAGAGAGAAAATGCACTCACACATGCACAAATGTGTGTTTCCTAACTACTATCTATCTATTTACAATGTAATATTGGGGGACAGTTGAAATTTCTGAAATTATAGAAAAGTAGAAATAAAAGTATAAGTAAAGCATCACTCATAATCCCGTGATATGCATATACACATATATAAAAGAAGAAAGTTTCTTAAGAGATTCTGATGAGTTTCAGTCAAGAGAACACTTCCAATAAATTGAATCTTGTAAACTTTGGGGGAATTCCTGGTGGCATTTAAGATGCATCTTGATGGACAGATTGCCAGGACAGATTGTTAGGGAAGGAAAGCAAGTTGCAGAATGATAAATACGTTTTGATACTATTTATGTCACAGACACACCCACACACAAAACAACAAGTCACACCACACATTCTCCATAAGAGTATGTGGATATCTGCAAATGCTTAGAAAAGGGTGTGGAAGGTTCCCCTCCTCCAGGAATGAAAGTGATCCCTGGGGAGAAGCAGGAGGGCCTGCCATAGTGCAGGGGGCTGGTCATAGAGTCTCCTTCTAAAATAAAATTGATTTATGTATGACAATTTCAGGGGGAAAAAAATGACTGGAAGAGCCGATTTGTTAAATCAAGGAAGGAATTTCGGGGGTGTCACACTCATCGTGCTGGCTGCTCAGCACTAACTATGAACTCTTCAAGAGCTGTCAGAGGGAACATCTTCCCGGCCATTAAAGGGACAGAGTTGCAGCCAGAGAACACTGGACTAGGAAGTGGGAAGACAGAACCCCCCGAACCCAGCCTTTTAGAGACGACAGACCTGAACTAAGAGACTCCCTCGGGTCAGAGCAGGGCCAGAACTCCCTGTGCACAGCCTGCACCCCCAGGGCAACATGAGGCTAAGGGAATGGGGGGTATGTGTGACCCAAACCCTGCAGGGATTCCCAGAGGCTGAAAGGCCTGGAGAGTGTGAGGGATGGAGGCTCCGGCGATAGTGAAAAAAGAAACTGAGCTACAAAACGCCACAAACATTGTCAGTTCACTCCCACCCAGTAAGCACCAAAAGAACTTTCACCCTACGCCTCGGTTTGCCTGGGAAAGAATCAATGTATGTCTGTTTTCCTGATGAAATGATTAATAGAACCCCGTTTCCTCCCAGAAGTTTTCAGTCTGAGTGATATCTCAACTGGTCACCCTAACGGAAAAGCCTCCATGTGAGGGCGGCTCACTGGGCCGAAGGTCCTTCTGCCACTGCTTGTCCCACCCACCAGCCTCACTCACCCCCACAGGCCACAGTGAATGTGACTCCCTGACTTGGGAGACCCTTGCAGTTGTATGAGAGGAGCCACAGTGGTCCGCTGGTAGGCCCACAGCACCACGATAAGGTCATCCGACGGACTGGCAGGAGAACTCTGGAGCAGAAGCCTGATGGCATCACCTGGACTCCTGGCTTGGACTTGCCCTTGACACAGTTAGCTGCCTATGTCTCTACTCCGCTTATAAAATAACAAGTGACTAGTGGGTTTGGTAGAGTTCAGAACACTAGACCTCCTACCTTATACCAAGGAAAGCCTGTACACATTGATGTATGATATTGATTAAAAACATAAACATACATATATATACATGACCATCAAGAAAATCATAAAGGGGCTCAGCGCCTGTGGCTTAATGGGCTAAGGTGCCAGCCATATACACCTGAGCTGGCAGGTTCAAATCCTAGCCCAGGCCCGCCAAACAACAATGACAGCTGCAATCAAAAAATGGCTGGGTGTTGTGGCGGCACCTGTGGTCCCAGCTACTTGGGAGCAGAGGCAGGAGACTCGCTTGAGGAATCGGAGGTTGCTGTGAGCTGTGATGCTACAGCGCTCTATCCAGGGTGACAGCTTGAGGCTCTGTCTCAAAAAAGAAAGAAAGGAAGGAAGGAAGGAAGGAAAGAAGGGAGGGAGGGAGGAAGAGAGAGAGGGAGGAAAAGGAAAATCATAAAGGGGCTGCACCTGTGGCTCAAAGGAGTAGGGCGCTGGCCCCATATGCCAGAGGTGGTGGGTTCAAACCCAGCCCTAGCCAAAAACCGCAAAAAAAGAAAAAAAATCAATCAACTCAAGAAAATCATAAAGAAAAATAAAGAAGGAAACCAAAAAGTTTGCTGTTGTTTGGGTGTGCGGAGTGGAAACATTCAATGCAACAATAATGGGAGGAGAAAGAGAGCCAAACAACAAGGGAAAAATAATTGTAAAGACTGCACTGAAAAAGAAAAATTATTTGATGGCTTTTACATGTGAGTGTAAAATTATGCACATGTGTACATGAGGAGCGATAAGCTGGGAATCTAGGTTTTCTTGTTCACAACGCCCTCCCAAGAACTCAGTGTGATATCTACAGCACAGATGTTTCTGGAAGGTAGCAAGGAAGCAAACTAGCAAACCAGTGTGGTTTCTAGCCCTAAAGACACTATTCCTGGCTGTCCGGCTTTGGCAATGCTGATTTGCTTTGGTAGTAGCTGAGACAGCGCTTCCCAACCTGTGGGTCGCAACCCACAGGAACTGTGTTAAAGGGTTGCGGCATTAGGAAGGTTGCGAACCACTGAGCTAAAAGAATGAAAGGTTGTTTTCAACAATCTCTAACACTAGGACTGTGCCAAAGTACAGGTCTGAGCAAGGAAGTCTGAACAGACCACAAGTTTGCCCATGCAGCCCTACACATGGTGGCCACTGCATTTACTGTAGAAGAAGCCTTTTTTGAACCTGTTGAGTTTGGTCTTTTAAGATTTTTTAATTTGAGGTCATACTCACACACACACAGAAAGGCACAAAAGAAAAATTACCCACAGTTGTTTTTTAATAATATGTATACTTTTGAAATTTAGACTTTTAAAGATGTGAAAGTCATCACTTATACTTTTTTAATATTTAGATATATAAACATAACTTTTTTAAAACAAAATGAATGCAGACATCTATATTATTCTACAAATGCAGAATTTATATTATTCTGCTTTGTAAACTCTCCTTCTCACTTAATATATCACAGATCTCTTCCCAGGTCTATTTATAGAAGCCCACCATATCAGTCAGCTAAGGTCACAGTAACAATACATAACACATTGCCCCCAAATTCAATGACTCTCAACAACTAACTTTTTAATGAGGCCCATCTGGACTTTGAATTTCAGGTTGGATCCAGTTTGGTCCCTATGTCTGTTCTAGGGGGTCATGTTCATTCTATGACTACGGCAGAAGCTCAAGACAGATGGAGGAAACATAATACCTCTTAAGTCTCAGGCTTCATGTGTAGTCTATTGATGCTTCTGTCCACATCTCATTGGCCAAAGCAAGTCACATGGTCAAGCCCTATATTGGTGGGGTGGGGGTAATACACTACACCTCTCCACAAAAGGTGGGGCTGGTGAAGCAAGAGGAAGGACATAATATGCTATGGTAAAAATGTGTCATATATTATATATGCATGGCCCTACAGATAAAAATTAGTATGAGTCCAAACAACAGTCATGCAGTGTACACTCTACCAAGAGCCTCCTTTAATGCTCATAGCAACTGTGAAGAGCGGTTACTATTAATCCCATTTAAGAATGAAGGGGATATTAGATCTTTGCTACAAATGATTAGTAACTGGCCTGGGGTCACTCTCTTAGTGAAGAATCCAGGTGAACCTCAAACTCAAATCTTCCCAGTATGGCCCCATAAAAATCCTTTCTGGGATTTGGTGCTTGGTCAGATTTTTCTCCTCCAAGGAACTGTGAAGAAAGATGTAACTTGTCCTATTTCTTTTTTGTCTGGGCTCCCATAAAGCTGGAAACCAAATTTCAGTCTCAATCAAGGCAAATTACTTGCAATTAGCATATCCATAGGCTCATTTTCTTTGGTTCTAATTTGCCATTTATATTTCACTCAACTTTATTGTAATGTATTTTTTTTGCAAGATTCCTTAATTTTTTAAATAAAGAATCAAGTTGTGATGAATCTGAATTTTAAGGGTAACAGAATCTCTTGAGTGTTTGAGGAGCTGACAGGTCTTAAGCTCTGACTATGGACGGTCAGTGCCCCAGACTCCGCCTCCCATCACAAGAACTTTCTGGAGCCTCTGGGTGGTCACTAGCCATACTCACTGTTGCCAGAAGAAAAAAGGAATGACACTCCAATGAGACTATTTTACTAAATAGCAGAAACTCACTCTGGCAGCAATTAAATAGAGTTGAGAAATGAATAGATTGTGTTCCCCTCAGCTTACCAATACCACGGGGAATCTAGAGTTAACTTTAGCACCTCACACAGTTTCCAGCCTTTGTCAGGTACTTGATAAACAATTGCACACATCTATGTATAGGATTTAATAAAACAAAGTAGACAGAGTGCCCAAAAGGCAACTCTATTTCAAAATTTTCAGTCTTATCTTTAGGACTTTTGTGTTTTCAAAGTAGTATGAAGACAGCACCCTCCTTATACTCACCTGCCTTCCACAGATAGGAAAGACCCCCTCGGGGTTTCACCTCCCTTTTCAAACTCAGTGAGCAAAGAGCAAGCAGCAGATATCAGAGACTACAGCCCAGTGTTTGGCTATTCTGGTGACTTGGGACAGTCACCAATCCAATTAGCAGCATCCACAGGTATGCCATTGTCATTATGTTAAAAGATAATACTCAGAGCCCTTTATAGTGTCATAAAATGGAAAGGGAAAGGAAGCTATTAGCTGGTAGTGTAGGCAGATTTCTGGTTTGAATTTATATCCCTCAGATGTGGAACATGAATTTAGCAAAGTACATGAAGCTTATTTCTTTTTTTCTTTTTTTTTTTTTGCAATTTTTGGCCAGGGCCCGGTTTGAACCCACCACCTCCAGTATATGGGGCCAGCGCCCTACTCCTTTGTGCCACAGGCACCACCCCAAGCTTATTTCTTATCCAAGGGGTCTAACTCAATTGATAATAATTGGAATTATTCTGCTCCACTGTTGTTCATATCAAATCTTTGCCTCATGCAGAGGCAGAAAAGACAGTAGGAAAGTGTGACACCAAGCAGGTAGAGATCTCTGTCTCAAAGGGGCACTTTGCCCTAAACACTTAGAGGCTTCCAATCCACTTTATAGGACTCATTTCATTTTGCCACTCCCTTTGATTCTTCATGAATTTGCCTCAGTACAAGAGGTCCTTTTCTAAACAAAAGCCCATCAAGGAAAGGTATAGAGGCAGCACCCATAGCTTAGTGGGTAGGGAGCCGGCCACATACACCCAGGCTGGCAGGTTCAAACCTTTTCAAACCTGAGCCAACTAAAATCAGCAATAACAACTGCAACAACAATGAAAATAAAATAGCTAGGCATTGTGGCCTGTGCCAGTAGTCCCAGCTCCTTGGGAGGCTGAGGCAAGAGAATTGCTTAAGGCCAAGAGTTGGAAGTTGCTGTGAGCTATGATGTCGCAGCACTTTACCAAGGGTGGCATAGTAAGACTCTGTCTCAAAAAAAAAAAAAAAAAAAAAAGAAAGAAAGTAAAGGAATATAGTTTGGCATGGTGGCTCACACCTGTATTCCAAACAATCTGGAAGGCCGAGGTGGGTGGGTTGCTTGAGCTCAGGAGTTCAAGATCAGCCTGAGCAAGAGTGAGAACCCACCTCTAAAAATAAATAGGAGTTGTGGCAGGTGCCTGTAGTCCCAGTTACTTGGGAGGCTGAGGCAAGAGAATTGCTTGAGCCCAAGAGTTTGAGGTTGCTGTGACACCATAGCACTCTACCGAAAGGCAACAGAGTAAAACAAGCAAGAAAGAAATAAAGACAGGAGGGATAGAGGGAAGGGAGATGAGGGGAGGGGAGGAGGAGGGAAGGAAGGAGAGGAGAGGAGAGGAAGGAAAGTTAAAGAAAAGAAAAAGGAAAAGAAAAATTATGGAGAGGACGATGCCTCAGGGCACACAGTGCTCCCTGTATAAACTGCCCATCAGCTCAGCTCCACCTGTCAGATGGAGCCTTTTCCAGGGTCAGACACAGCAGTCAAATATCTTGGTTTTGTTTTCTTTTACTCATCTCCAAGACCGTCAACCCTTTTATAAAGCAGTGTTGTTGCTGTCCACTAACCTACTTGGCCAATGACGCAGAGGAAACACCAAAGATGAAATGATTGATTTGAAAAGGGAAGATTGAAGCTCGCACAGGCATTCAGCAACTACCCATCTTTACTAAGATTCTTATATACCCCAAATCATCAGATAACAATATCCAAGAATAAAGAACACAAAAGGTAACAAAATCCATAAACATTTCTTGTTTGCATTAATAGAGCAAAACACATACACACCTTTCTAAACTAAGAATATCCTGTTTGGGGATAAACAATAATGGGGATAAACCACAAAAGCACTGGGTTCTGTTCTGTATGCCCACTTCCCTATATGATTAACTGAAAGTTATTTTGTAAATTGAAGTAGGAAACAAAGTGCAATGGCCCACTGCCCCAGGCAAGTGATTAATCCCCAGCTACAACTTGGCAGGGCCCTGCAGCACATTCTTTCCTTTAGGGCATTAACTGCCTGCGTTTCTCAGCAAAGCCACTTCTTCAAGCTGGGGGAGAATATCCCCCAAAACTCACATCTGGCACAAGAAGTAGAAATGTTCCTTCTCAGGACCTCGTACCTCAAGGAGCACAAATGAGACTGATTCACCTTACAAGGGTGCAGGGGACTTTGCCCCTTCAAGTGTTAAGGACAATTGTAGGCCCCTTTAAGGTTCCTCAATGTCAGTTTTTTGTTTATTTGTTTGTTTTTGACATTCTAAACCAGTCTAAAAGGATAACAAGATATTAATGATAAGGCAGAGAAGATTAAAATGTATTCTCAGTAAATCACAAATATCCAAATATCAAATAATACTGGGAAAGTATTGCTGTCTTGTCCTGAAACAAAGAGTTATTAGACTACTAAATAAAGATAAAGACAGCCACAATGGCATCATAGAAAAATTTCATCCCATTTAGTTCTCCCACCTCCTGTAGACCATCCCAAGTTGTCCCTTCCAGGAGACCAAACCATGCTCCTTGGAGTGGAGAACCTCTTACTCAGAAGACTGCCAGAGCAGTTTGGGGAGACATTGGAGAAACCAACCCCTAACATTTGTTCTTTATGCCCCAATACAACCATTCCAGCCCCCTACAACCCAAACTCATAGTCCATCACGCCTCCATTTCACTTCTCCTGCTCCTACATTGGAGCAGGCTGGATTTGGGGAGCTGACACTGAAAACTTAATCTCATCATTTTAGCTAGAAAGTCCTTAAAATGAAATAGATCCACATATAAAAGAAGTGAAAAAATGGCACAGAAGTATTTCTTACCAAATGACCGTTGCATATGAAGAAAGCCAAAGCCATGGGTCTCACCCTAACTACGTAGAGAAGTGGGACTTTGAACCGGTCACTCAACTTCTCCAAACCCATTTCCCTGAGTTAAAGTGAAGTTATGTACATAGCAGTGTTCTGTACACTCAAGCATCAGACAACTTACGGGGATCTATACAAAGACATACGGTGTCTGTGGATCATCGAGTAGGGCACCGGCCCCATATACCGAAGGTGCCAGGTTCAAACCCAGCCTCAGCTGAACTGAAAACAGAAAAGTAGCTGAGCATTGTGGTGGGCGCCTGTAGTCCCAGCTACTCAGGAGGCTGAGGCAAGAGAATCACCTAAGCCCAGGAGTTGGAGGTTGCTGTGAGCTGTGTGATGCCACGGCACTCTACTGAGGGTGATAAAGTGAGACTCTGTCTCTACAAAAAAAATGAT
>CAUYON010042848.1:0-25175 GCA_963573935.1 Arctocebus calabarensis
TTACAGATAGCCTTCATGGCATTTTCTTGATCACTATATAAAGACATTGATACTCTACATTTAATAAGTTTCCCCAGTACCCTGCTAAGATGCACTGTAGGTGTGATCCCACCAATTGCCCTCCCTCCACCCATACTCCCTCCTCCCCTCCCCTCCCTTTCCCCTTTCCCTGTATTCCTATGCTATAATTGGGTTTTAGCCTTCATATGTTTCTTTTCTTAAAGTTGCTTTGTTAGGTAAACTCCCAAATATTTCATCTTCTTTGGCACTACTGTGAAAGGGATAGAGTCCTTGACTGTTTTTTCGGTTTGGCTATTGTTGGTATATATAAAGGCTACAGATTTATGAGTGTTGATTTTGTAGCCTGAGAAATTGCTGTATTCCCTTATCACTTCTAAAAGTTTTGTAGTAGAATCCCTGCTGTTTTCCAGATATACAATCATATCATCTGCAAAGAGTGAAAGTTTGATTGCCTTTTCTTCCCTAATTGCAATGGCTAAAACTTCCATTACAATGTTGAAAAGCAGAAGGGACAGTGGGCAACCTTGCCTGGTTCCTGATCTAAGTGGAAATGATTTCAATTTAACTCCATTCAATACGACATTGGCTGTGGGTTTGCTGTAGATGGCCTCTATCAGTTTAAGAAATGTCCCTTCTATACTAAATTTAAAAGTGTACTGATCATGAAGGGATGTTGGATATTGTTAAAAGCTTTTTCTGCATCAATTGAGAGAATCATATGGTTTTTATTTTTAATTTGTTTATGTGCTGAATTACATTTATGGATTTACGTATATTGAACCAGCCTTGAGACCCTGAGATAAAGCCCGGTTGTTCGTGGTGTATAATTTGTTTGATGTGTTGTTGGATTCTGGTTGTCAGTATTTTGTTAAATATTTTTGCATCAATATTCATTAGTGATATTGGTCTATAGTTTTCTTTTATTGTTGGATCTCTCCCTGGTTTAGGGATCAAGGTGATGTTTGCTTCATAGAATGTATTGTGTAGTATTCCTTCTTTTTCTATATTTTGGAAATGGTTTAGTAATATAGGTACTAATTCTTCTTTAAAGGTTTGGTAGAATTCTGACGTGGAGACATCTGGTTCCGGGCTTTTCTTTTTAGGGAGATTTTTTATAGTTGATGCTATTTCATAACTTGATATAGGCCTGTTCAAAGTTTCCACTACATTCTGGCTGAGTCTTGGTAGGTGGCATGCTTCTACGTATTGGTTGATTTCCTTCAGATTTTCATAATTCTTTCTATTTTTTAAATAATTTTATTAAATCATAATTGTGTACATTGGTGCAATCATAGGGCAGAATGTGCTTCATATACAATCAGAAATATTTTGATCATACTGTTACAGATAGCCTTCATGGCATTTTCTTGATGACTATATAAAGACATTGATACTCTACCTTTAATAAGTTTCACCAGTACCCTGCTAAGATGCACCGTAGGTGTGATCCCACCAATTGCCCTCCCTCCATCCACCCTCCCCCCTCTCCTCCCTTTCCCCTTTCCCTGTATTCTTGTGCTATAATTGGGTCTTAACCTTCATATGAAAGCTATAAATTGGCTTCACATTAGGGCTGAGTACATTGGATACTTTTTCTTCCATTCTTGAGATACTTTGCTAAGAAGAATATGTTCCAGCTCCATCCATGTAAACACAAAAGAGATAAAGTCTCCATCTTTCTTTAAGACTGCATAGTATTCCCTGGTATACATGTACCACAATTTATTAATCCATTCGTGGGTTGATGGGCATTTGAGCTTCTTCCACAACTTAGCAATTATGAATTGGGCTGCAATAAACATAACAGAATTAATTATTGAGACATTTTACATTCCTTTTGGTATTAAGTTTTTTAAATCAGTGCATATTTTATACTTCTGGCACATCTCAATTTGTGCTAGCCACATTTCAAATGTTCATCAGCTACCTGTGTCTAATGGCTACCGTATTGGTCAGCACTGATTTAAAATGGATCATAATTAGTTCCTCCTCAGAATATCAGCTATGGTGGGAACTTATTACCAAAATTCTAGTTAACTAATCTCTCACAAACATTTGAAAGCATGAGGCAGAGGTAATTATCTTTTCCCCAGTTATCTTTATTTCTTAACTCCTCCTACTCTATTCACGATCTTGTAACTGCTTCCATATTTACCTCAAGGTTTTTTTTCTCTTTTTTTTTAACTTCCTCCTTTAACCATCTTTTTAAAAAATATTCTTTGTGCTCACTATCCTTGTCTGTTATGTAGTCCTTCTATGATTCTCAGTGATTGAAATACTTTAGAATATACTACCTATCCCTAATTATGACATTGATGTGACAGAGTTTTCATCACATGGTTCCAAAAAACCAACATGAGCCCCTATTATTGATGTCCTCTTGTGTACACATCATAATGAGCATATCACACAAAATAAGTATATGACCATTATTAGTGTCTGATTCTGTGATAAGTATTTGTCAAGCTTTTACTATGCTGTCAACAGTGCTAAAAAACTTCTGAATGGAGTGTTTTATTCAGGTATTTACTAAAATGTTTCTTATGTTAGTTTGCCTGACCAGTCTTTCATAGCAATTTTTGACCTTAAATCAAAATACATTTTAGGAAAAGTAGATTGTTTGCTATCAAACAGAAGTCTTTTTTCATTATCTCATTCACGTGAAAGTGTTGATCTAAAATTTTAATTTGTTCGGTATCTTTTATGTCAAACACACCACTTCCTGACAGCAGGAAATTCCACCCCAAACAACCAATTTCAGGTGTCTTGTTTCAGGGTTGTCTGGATAATAAGTAGGTATATGATAACAGCTGTGATTTGGAATGATACCATTCCTGCTGGGAACTGTGGCGTTAGCAAGAAAGACTCATTGCAGCCAACGTGAAACGTGGTGTTCTAATATGGGTCAAAGACGTGGTATGTTTATGGTAACATCACTCCTCTCCAAGTTGGTGTTTCAAGCAAAGGTTTGTTAGGATTGCTTTTTAAAATCGTTGTCTTTGGCCTGAAGTGTTTACACAGAAATCAGAGCTGCTTCACAGTTAAGGAGTAACTGCAAATGCTGGAGCACACTCTGTTAATGCCACCCAGAATGCAGGAAGTAATGAACAACATGCTTGAACTGAATCTTAAACATTCTTGGATAAAATCGCTGGCAATCAAAACAGTTTTCGCTTTATTTTGTGTACTTTGATTTTTTAATCTCTTCCAGAATACTCCAGGAAAATGACTACTCAACTGAGTTGACAAAGTGACTGAGTTATGACAAGCCCGATTTTCACCTGTGTGTTTTGATGTGGGAAAAAGAAACCTTCAAATTCTCACATAGGTCCAGGGCACAGGCTTTGACCCTTAGGGCTGTGGGGAAACATTCTTCAAGAGTACAATGGAAACATTCTTCAAGAGTACAATGTTAAGGATTTTGAAACTATCCAGACTGAGATTTAAATACCAGCTTTGTTATTTATAAGCAAACTATGAAGCACTCAACCATTTGATCTTCACCACTCCTTCATAAGATGTAAATAATAATAACCACCTCCTAGGTTTCACATGAACTTTAAATGAAAGGACATTATAATGGTAATTATGATTAGGCAACCGGGTGAAACCTACAGCTAGCATTCCCTTCCTTCTCATTTCAGTGGCACAGGCATTTCATGCCCAGTATCTTTAGGCCAGTGGTCCACAAAGAGTCACATGGGGATGCTACTCATGGGCAGATCTTAGCCTCATGCTCCTTTTCTCTTCCCCTTGACACATATGATATTAATAAATTACTTGGTGATCTGCTCCCTACTCTCCACTTTGGCAGCTAAACTGAAAAATTAATCTGTGTTAACATAAACAGTGAAAGGATTAGCTCTAATAGGCTGTATCTGTAGCTGAAATGGATAATGAGAATGTGGGTGTTATGAAATGTACGATTTCCTATCTAACCCCTGAAAGGTACTGGACCTAAGGATAAAATCCATCCAAGATGCGAGACGAAAGGAAAATAGAGATCCAATTCATGCAGGTAAAGTGGCTTTTATTCCACCTGGAGGGCAGGTGAGGTGAGATTCCTGACTAGGGAGAAAACCACAAGTGGGCTATGGTGGACAGGGATTTAAAGGGTTAGGGCAGCCAGGATTGGTGGCATTCCTATTTCCTGGGAGGGACGTGAGTCTAACCCTTCCTGGGTGGGGCAAGTTTATTTGGGCAGGTATCCCTGATTCTATCAACCCCCTCCACCTCTTTTTAATGGTTTGGGTTTGCAATTCTGGTATCTCAGAGGTGAGTTATGTTTTAGTATTTGTACAGTAATAGATAACTTCAGTTTTTGGACAGTGGTCATTAACCTGGTGCAATCAGGTTTCCTGTAGATGCGCTTAACTAACAAAAAACATAAGACTAGAAAATATAAAGGGAACTAGCATTCAGTCAATACTTTCTGCATTCCAAACACTGTGTGAAAATGTTTACAAGTTAGTTCACTTAATCCTAGCAAATAAAATAGGCTATAAAACCAGGGATTAATGGAATTAAATGATTTGCCCCAGGCCACAGTAGACAGAACTGGTGTTTATCTCTAGTTTGTTTAGATAGAAAGCCTGTTTTTTTTCATTACAGTTTTTCAGTTTTCACACCTTGTGAGAGATATGAGCAGCTGTAAGAAACTTACCATTAATCTAGAATAAGCAGCAAAAAGTAAAATTTGGTTTCTGTGGGAAATCTGTTTACTCATCTATGGAATTGTAAGATGTTAATTTGTTAAAGAATCTCAGTTTCTTTAACTGAGAGGTTTGGTTAATATTAGCACAGAGAAGACTCCCCTCCTAGCCTCAAGATTGAGTTACATCAGTGATTCTCAAAACATGGCTCATGAGATCAAACCATTTTTATAATAATACTATTTGCTTTTTCTACTTGTGTAGAAAAAAAGCAGTGTATGCTTTCTTTTGCAAGGCCAGTAGTAAGTCTATGTGGTTCTACTCTGGGCCAATATTACATCTACGTAGTTCTGTCCTGAAACACTACCTGTCCAATTTTAGGGACCTCTCAGGTGAGTTCAATAGTCCAAATGACATTGTCTAGCACTTGTGTTATCCTCTGCACCATAACATAAAATCCTCCCAACTTTCTGGGCCTTTTGTACAGTATATATTAATGGGAATCAAGGATAAAAGAATGCAGTCCAGAACTGTCCTTGATGAGCTAGAGTTTGGAACTCAAGTCCTGCTCCCAATTTTTCTGCTCACTAACTTACCTACAGATTTCTTTTTCCAGGAGGGAAAATTTGATGTTCTAAAATGAATCCCAGGTGAAGTCTGGCACTTTACTTTAGTAACAATCTTTTCTCAGGTTGCATTTAGTAGCTAGTAGGCTTTTGTACTATAAATCCCATACCAGTCATGGGGGTTGGGGCAACCCAATGATGTGTTTTCTGCTAAAAAGAGACCCTCAAAAAAAAAAAAAAAAAGAGACCCTCGCAAATTGTCAAATGGTGTGGTAGCATTTTGGCCTCATTTATGATCTGGCAACAGGCAATGTCATTTGTGGTACTGAGATGCTTAAGTAAATCTAAAGCAAAAAAAAGAAGTGTATCTTATTTGTACAATCTGTGGTAGTGAGACTACCTCTAAATACACATTCCATGCTCCCTAGAACACTTCAAAATTCTATTTCTATAAATATTTGGTTATAAAAGCTGGCTTCAATGAAGTATTGTCTCAGCAAAAACAAGAAACTTCATTCATATCATAGGGATACTATGATGTGGATATTTAGATTTATGGCTGTCTGACCTGCTCTGTTGTTTACCATGTATTCACCTAAAGATTGCATCCAATTACCTGGGAAACCAATTGATTCATTACAGGGAAATGGTATGAAGGAAAGGTGGGTGTTTCTCAAAGGAAAATGACTGCAAACACGAGAGTCAGGTTGTATACTTTAGCTAATTCATAAGTAAATCACAGTCAGGTATTGAATTTATACCAAGAAATGAATAAAAGTACAAAACCAAAATTAAGGACAAGAGCTTTGAAGAAAAAGAAATAAAAAACATTTAGATAGAAGAGGAGGAAATAAAATTCTATTTGCAAACAACATGATTATTTATGTAGAAATTCTCATGGAGTTACGGCCAGGCACAATGGCTCATACATGTGATCCTAGCGCTCTGGGAGGCCAAGGTGGGAGGATTACTTGAGTTCGGGAATTCCAGACCAGTCTGAGCAAAAATGGGACCCCAACTCTACAAAACTGGAAAAATTAACCAGGCATGGTGGCATGTACCTGTAGTCCCAGCTATTTGGGAGGCTGAGGCAGTAGGACATCTGAGCCCAGAACGTTGCAGTGAGCTAGGATAATGCCCCTGTACTCTAGCTAATGTGACAGAGTAAGACTCTCTCTCAAAACAAAACAAAAAATGAGATTCTGAAGCAATTGCAAACAAGAAACTAGAATTAACCCATGAATTTAACAAGGTTTCTAGATAGACGATCAGTACCCAAAAATAAATCGTATTTCTATGGGCCAGCAATGAACCAGAAATTGCAATTTATGCAATACTATTTATAAATGCAACAAAAATATCAAATTCTTAGGGACAAGTGTGACAAAATCATGCCATAACGGTACACTAAAAACTATAAAAGATTGCTGAGAAAAATGGAAGAAGAGCTAACTGAAAACAAGGATGTATTATGTTCACAACTGGAAGACTAAATAATGTTAAGATGTCAGCTCTCCCCAATTTGATTCATAGGTTCAATGAAATCCCAATTAAAATCCTAGCAGGTTTTTGGTGCTAGGCAAAGTCTAGGCAAGGTGGTCCTAAAATTCATATGGAAATGCAAAGGTATTGGCAAGGTGGTCCTAAAATTCATATGGAAATGCAAAGAACCTAGAATAGTAGAAACTATTGTGAAAAGGAAGTGCCAAGGAGGACCAAGTCTACATGATTCAAGATTTATGACAAAGCAACACTAATCAAGAGTGTGGTACTGGCTCGGCGCCTGTGGCTCACCGGGCTAAGGTGCCAGCCACGTACACCTGAGCTGGCGGGTTCGAATCCAGCCCGGGCCCGCTGAGCAACAATGATGGCTGCAACCAAAAATTGGCCAGGCGTTGTGGTGGGCGCCTGTAGTCTCAGCTACTTGGGAGGCAGAGGCAAGAGACTCGCTTGAGCCCAGGAATTGGAGGTTGCTGTGAGCTGTGATGCCACTGCACTCTATCCAGGGTTACAGCTTGAGGCTCGGTCTCAAAAAAAAAAAAAAAAAGAGTGTGGTACTGGCAATAAGACAGAAAAATAGATCAATTAAACAGAATAAAAAATCAAGATTAGATTTACCTATGTGTGGACTGCTCATTTTTTTCCCTCCTTTTTTTCCTTATCTCTATCAATCAACACAGTGGTTCTCAACCTTCCTAATGCTGCAGTCCTTTAATATAGTTCCTGTGGATCGTGACCCATAGGTTGAGAACCGCTGACAGGTGGTGAAAAAATTTTTCACTTTTCCACATTGGCCCACTGACTGGTACTAACTCTTTAACAGCATCTTCCAACACTGACTTATTCATTCTTTCTTTGTGATTTTGTTTCTCTTTGTAACTTCATAACTTGTTCTCTAATTGATAGCCTCAACTTCATTGCACTGGAGGAAATTAAAATTGTTATATCAGGACTCAATACAAGTTTTATTGTCTTTAGACTTTAGGTCTAAAGAAGAATAACATGTTAGGATCGTGAAATAATGGAAGAACATAATTAGTACCAAGCAAAGATAAGAGACTAAAATAGATGTAGATGTATGTGATCCTTTCCTGTGGAGTGACGAGTGTGAGGTGGCAAGACTCCACATCTCGGGAGGTGCATTTAAGGAATAGCCCCCAAATTGCTTCTCCTCTTTTCCTAAAACAATAGTTCTTTCTCCTTGCTCCCTCTGCCAGAAGTCACATAGCTTCTGTATATCTTTTGCCTAAAAGCACATAGCTTCCTCTCCCTAAAGTTAATCTTTACTCCATAAACTATTGCTTCCCCTCAACCTTGTAAGATGAAAATATTCCCACTCACTTTCCCTGCTGATTTGCAACATTGTTAGTATAGCAGCCCAGTTTAGGAAATATATAAATAAAGCCATTCACATGGTTTGGTGCTGGCTGCCATCAGCTGCGCCAGACCTTCCAGCCCCATCACTTTTATCTCTTGTGTGATCTTTGTCTCTCATGTGTCTTATTATCTCATCCCCCACCATTCCCATTCTGATTTGATTACTCTTTGCACTGGCTCATGAGAAACTTTGCAAGGCCCCTGCACCCCCCCTCAGGATACTTCCTTCCATCTGAGACTTTGTTGCACATCCACATTAATGTGTATGGGGTCTGACAATTAAGTTCATGATTTGCCACTGTGTGCTTACCTTGGCTACACTGTACAAACAACCCAGTAAGGTTTCATAGTCTAGGTATAACAGTCTAACCGCTGTGTTGACATGTGTAGATGTCTTGCTGACCTTCATTATTGTTATGTGTTTTTGTGTGCCATTGTGAAAATGTCAGAGCTTGAATATGAGCAATGAACAAACACTACATTTCTTGTTAAACTTTGCAAGAGTGGAAGTGCAATCAGGGACATGTTAGTCCAAATGTATGGGGATAATGCCATGAAGAAAATGTCAGTGTGAAAATGGATTAAACATTTTTCTGAGAGAGAGAAAGCTGATGAAGAGAGGTCAGAGCAGAGCTGATGAAAACATTGCAAAAATTTATTGAGTTGTGTGTCAAAATCATTGACTATGAGAAGCATAGCAGACCAAGTAAATATCCACAGAGAAACAGGAAAATCTTATCATAAGAAAGGTGTATGCAGAAATGGTGTGGAAGGAGCTCACCAATGAACAAAAGGAAAGGAGCAATGAAGTTTGCCAAGACCTTCTGGAGAGACAAGGTGATGTTCTGGGCCATGTTGTCACTGGTGCTGAAACATGGGTGTACCAATATGACTTAAATTGTCAAAGTGTACAATGGAAGTTAGCCAATTCTCCATGACCAAAAACATTCTGTCAGTCTGAATCAAGAGTCAAAATGATGTTGCTAACCTTTTTTGATATCAGAGAGATTGTTCATTATAAATTGTACCAACCAGAAAAACAATTAACCAAGTTAACTGTTTAGAAGTGCTGAAAAGTTTGTGTGAAAAAGATAAAAATGACCTAAACTTTTTGCCAGCAACTCGTGACTCTTGCATCACAACAGTGCACCAGCTCATACAGCACTGTCTGTGAGGGAGTTTTTAGCCAGTAACAGACAACTGTATTGGAACATCCCTCTACTCAACCTGATCTGGCCCCCAAGAACATTTTTCTTTTTCTTTTTTTGACATTTTTCTTTACGCAAAGATAGAGGAAATATTGAAAGGAAGACTTTTTGATGACATTAAGGACATCAATGGTAATATGATAACAGCTCTGATGGCCATTCCCGAAAAAGAGTTCTAAAAGTGCTTTGAAGTGTGAACTAGGTGCTAGTGTCAGTGCAGAGCTTCCCTGGGGTGGGGGGCACTTCTAAGGTGACCGTAGTGATAGGCAGCAATGAGGTAGATAGCACTTTTTCTAGGATGAATTCATGAACTTAATTGTCAGACCTTGTGGTATGAATATCTTCATCTTATTAACAACACTAGTCAGGTTCTTCTCCTATGAGAGGGTGGAGTCTTCCAGGGAGGGACCTACGAGAGGAATTCCAGCTATGGAAACAGAGAAAGGAAAAGCCTAGTGTTATCAGAGAGAGTCAGAATAGTGGGGAAACCTCCCCTGATTATGTAAATTCTGTAAATATTTATAGGCGGCATTCCAGACTCTGACTGGGCTATGACTTTACGACAGTAAAATTTTAAGTGAACAATGCACTGTAAAGAGTTGTAATTTGGTAGATTTTGCAATAAATATTAATGGAGTTTATTGTTTATAATATTCTTGAATGAAAGTTTCACTGTTTCTGTGTATTCGCCTAAATGAATATCAATAGCCCTTGTCAATGTTTTTATATTGAACCTAAGCTCTTTAAAAACTATTAAACATTCTGCTAAATAACTTCCACACTTCTTCATTTGCCTTTTGAAAATAGTAAAGTCAGCAGGTAGGGTGTCCTTGCCAGCATTTATTCAAGTTCTCTCCTGCTATCTTTCTCTTGCCTCCAATCAGCTCTGGCTAACCCTTGCTGATGCTTTGTTCACAGAGAGAAAATGTAAATAAAATTTGTCATTGTAGAAGAAATAATAGGCTTATTTCAATAAAAATTCTGATTAGAAGCCAAATCCTACACATGGTGTTCCTCCAGTCTCTGAATTTTAAATGAATTTTTTTTAGTAGATTCTTTTAAACTGCTAATATAGTAGATCTCCCATAAGAGTTTTGTCTTGGTTTTTAGAGATAAGGTTTTGCTCTGTGTGCTCAGGCTGGAGTGCACAGGCATGATCATAGCTCACAGCAACCTTGAACTCCTGGCCTCAAGTGATCGTCGCACTGCACTTCAGCCTCCTGAGAAGCCAGAACTACAGGTGTTCACCATTGCACCCTGCTCCGTAATAATTTATAATTAAATATGTGAGCTAGAAAAATTTTTCTTTATTCTTACCCTCCTTTATGCTTATATTATTTTGTCGATACATTTATGAAACAGCTACACTAAGCAAATATCAGAGGGTTACAAAGATGTATAAAATGCTGGCACAGCCTAGAAAAAAGGCCAGACTCCTCCCCTCCCTAATCTTCCGTCCTGACTCCACCTACGTGTCTCCTTCTTGAGATTTAGTTTCTTATGAGATTTTCTCTCTCTTCACCATGAGGCAGGTGAGACAAGAGCTGTGTAGAATGTGCCTTAGAATCACTTACCTGCTGAAGAGACAGAGGATAGGAGTATTTATTCTCAAATTCCTGTCCTTATTTGTCTTGTGCTGCTGTAACAGAATGGCTGAGACTCAGTAATGTATAGTGAAGAGAAACGTCTTGGCTCACAGTTCTAGAGGCTCAGGAGTCCACGATGAGGGGCCAGCAGCTGTGAGAGCCTCCTTGCTGTGACACCCCAAGGTGGAAGGGCCCAGAGAGGGTGAGAGAGCAAGAGGGGAGAACCCACTTTGTGGTAATCAATTTACTACATGATAATAATCCCTTCATGACAGCCCCCCAGAAAGGTCCTATCTCTCACACCATTGCACTGGAGGTTAAATTTCCACCACGTGAACTTTGGGGGAGACGTTCAAACCATAGCACCTCCTATTTATCAAGGTTCTTTTAAGGGTGCCAGAATGGCTGAGAGGGCTCCTGAAGCCAACCCACATGGTGACAGAAGAGAGGTCCAGCAGAAAGCAAGACGGCCTTAGTGCAGCTGGAACAAAGTGCATCCAGGCAACATCTTTCTATACTTTGTTGTGGCCACAATTCTAGAACCAAAAAGTGGACCGAGAGGTTGTAAGATGAGATGGAAAAGATGTCCAGCATCGCTTGTTTGCAGCTTAGGCAAAAGAAGACTTTTCTGGGTGACGCATATCTCACTGGAAGACTTTGGAGTTTGGAGAAAAAGCCTCCTTGCTAAAAAGAATGCACACTTGCCTGGCCCTGTCCTTTCTGCACGTAAATCCCTGGGGAATCTGGCAAGGCGGTGTAGCTCTGGCATAATGAGAGAGGAGTGTCTGGGATCCTGGACTCTTGCCATCTCCCACTCTGTCTTGCTGGCATGATGGAAATAAACCGTGACCTCAACCTCAAATAGCACAAGTGCTTCTGGCATATTATCAACTGGAATGTTTTGTGATTTGAAGATCACTGTTAAATAAAATATAACTTCCTACTTGACAAATGTACCTTCATGTTGTATGACTGGAAGGAAAAGAAAATAACAAAGATGAAAATTTAACTATTAATGCTATGACTGGGTTTTCTATTGATGAGCCTGCAAGATAATAAAAACACATAAATTATGTATTTTGTAATAAATAAAGTAAAATAAGCATTTTTATTTATATATTTATCCTGTAAAATGTATTTGCTGACCTTCATTTCAGAAAACTTCAATCAGTTAAAATCCTTTCAAAGAATCTTTCTTTAAATAATATCAAGCTGTTATCTCTCTTGTTAAATCAAATTTTAAGATTTATTGAGGTATAATCAACACACAATCAAATGCACTTTTTTTTTTTTTTTTTGAGACAGAGCCTCAAGCTGTAACCCTGGATAGAGTGCAGTGGCATCACAGCTCACAGCAACCTCCAATTCCTGGGCTCAAGCGAGTCTCCTGCCTCTGCCTCCCAAGTAGCTGGGACCACAGGCGCCCGCCACAACGCCCGACCATTTTCTGGTTGCAGCCGTCATTGTTGTTTGGCGGGCCTGGGCTGGATTCGAACCTGCCAGCTCAGGTGTACGTGGCTGGTGCCTTAGCCCATTGAGCCACAGGCACGGAGCCCATATGCACATATTTTGAAGGTCCCTGTGAAGCCATCACCACAATCAAGAGATGAATATGTCTTGAATATATTCAAAAGTTTTCTCTTATACTCTTTTGGGCCCCCTCTCCCCTGTTCCTTTCTGTTCCAGGGCACCCCACCCTGTCTCAAAGTAACCACTAATCTGCAAGAAACACTGGAAAGCTGGAAATGTGGGTAGCCATTTGGTTAAAACCAGGGTTCTTAAAAATGTGAGCTGGTGCCTTTGTTTTTTGGTAATATGGCATGTGAAGACTCTAGTATAGAACACAAAATAATATGAGGTAAAATGCAAATTATGTTTTTTTAGGCACTTGGGTGACCTTGTATGCAAATAAGGGAATCTCTTCAAGGCAAAAAAAAAAAAAAAAAAAAAAAAAAAAGAGGCAAGCATGTATAAATCCAAAAATTAATACCAGCTATTAATCCAGTGGTTCCCCTGGAGCCATCTGCCAACCCTTCGTGGCCTAAAGGGTTTGTTTTACTGGGCAACATGTCAAGGGAACAAAAGACAAAGCCTAGGACCCGTGCAAGGTAAGACGTTGGATATAGACCCCTTTGTAAAGCTGGAACCTTCCAAGTTGATAACCTCTAGGAAAGGGTAAAACACTCCCACCAGCAGAATGAGACTGGAGGACACAGGCTTGTTTCGGTCTTGGCTGCTCAGATGCGTTTCACTAATCACAAGCTGGCCCTTCGCAGGTCTGGGACGAGAATTCCTACTATTCATGTGATCTCACTTTAAGCCAGCTTAGCAGTTTTCAGAGCTGCGTTAGGAGTAAACGCCAATCTTCCTGAAGAAACTCACCCAAACTTCAGTCCTCAAATAAATCTTACATGTAAATTTCCAATAAGCCTTAATTCATAATCACAAATCATAAAACACACCAAGACTGAAAGTCAGGCCTCTAAAAGGAGCAAGTGGAGGCAATATATCCCTTTACAAAGATTCAACACAAGAGTTTGGCCATATATGTAAACGAAATAAAAACAAAAGCAAAAATTATAGATAAGTTTTTAATAAAATAAGCTAAAACTTTTGGGTTTGGTATTTTACTTCATCACAACTTAAAACAAAAATCTTTGCACTCTGATTTTTATAAAAAAAAAAACACAAAATACAATAATAAAATTAGTAAATGCTTTCATGCTTAGAAATGTGTAGAAAATATAGCCCCTCGGAGTACTTATGCTCTTCAAATGATATTTTTAATAAAAATTCTCTTTAAAATGAGTTATTATTTAATGTTCACAGTTTTGACATGGATGGCTAAAAACTAATACCCTTGAGACTGGCGTCACTAATTAATAAAATGCTCTTTGTAAACAAAATAAATTCAGAGGAATTCATGCCACAATTATAACATTGAGATAAACATTTGCATCAGAGCAATTTGATTTCAGATGTTGCATCAAATAACAAGCTGAACACTTCACACTGTATTTATAGACAGTCTAGGAGACTACGCTATGCATAATTTATTGTGACTCTGAGGTTGCCATGCATATGTAGTGTAAGCAGCAAATACCGTGGGACACGTACAAGTATCAAAATAAAATCATGGAAGTTGGGACACTATGTCCCTTAAAGCCAAGAACTTCATCAGCTCTTAGTATTTTCCAGCAAATAAGAATTAAAATAAGTTATCAAATAACGGTAAATAACAATACTCTTTTGATAATTCCATCTAGCGTTTTCTCACCACAAGCATGGTTGTTTTTCTAGGCTAAGTTAACAAATACCCTGGCAAGCTTGAACGCATGAGGCTTTTCTTAGTTTTTTTTTTCTCTTCTATGTTTTGGGTCTGCTTTTCCCAGATGCCTTCTGTTATGGGCTCAGCTGAAAACAGCAATGAAGGTTCCGGTTTTATTAAGAGTCCATAAATGTTGTACATATATATCATTAGATCCCTTAAGCCACACCACCACCAGCAGGCCAGTTCGGAAAACTGTTGAGTCATTTCTTTTTGCTGGGGCAAAAAGGGAAACAAAAGGTTTTCTCTCTAGCAGGGAGATGCAAGGGCTGGCTTGGGGAATGTCAGAGCGGGCAACAGCAGCAGCCTCCCTGCAGCCCTAAGCCATCCACATCCTGGGATCCCCCTGGGGAAGGAGAAACAGGAAGTGTATGAGATCAGGGCCTTGTAAATTTCCTGATGCTAAAGTGGTGGTCCTTGCTCATAAGAAAGGAGGAAAGCGTTTCCCAGAGGAAGCCCACTGTCAATTCAACTTCAGTGCCAGGCATGCAGCGACCAAAGAGTAGTGGGGAAAATCTGAAGTTTTATTTATTTATCTTTACGTATTTATTTTTTTGAGACCGAGTCCGACTGTGTCCCCCTGGGTACAGTGCTGTGAGATCATCATAGCTCACAGCAACCTTGAACTCCTGGGCTCAGGTGATCCTCTTGCCTCTGCCTCACAAGTCGCTGGGACTACAGGCATGAGCCACAATGCCCAGCTGATTTCTCTATTTTTAGTAGAGACGGTGGTTTCACTCTTGCTCAGGCTGGTCTTGAACTCCTGTACCTAAGCAATCCTCCCACCTTGGCCTCCCAGAGTGCCAGGATTGCAGGCGTGAGTCACCACACCTGGAGGTACATTTGAAGTTTTAAATATATGAAATAAATGTGAGGTGGAAAATGGGGTTTCAGAAAAGACTTGATGAACAGAGGTGCTGAAACTGCAATTTCTAAGATTCCAGAGAAAGCAGAAGTGTTTCAAGCACTCAGCAAGAGGGGCAGCGTGGCAGGATGCAAGGTGACAGCTGCTCCACCTGCTTCTCTTTGTCCTCAGATAGGGAGTTCTAGGGTCACAGTCAAACTTCCCATAGGATCTTTCTTCCACGTGAGATTTTAGTCCACAGGTGAGGCACTCATGACAACTGGCTTGGCCTGGCTGGTGCCTTAGTGAAGCTGAAACCATGAGGTTTTTCTTTTCCTTTCCTCCATTTTCTTGACTGGTAAGAAGCATGTGGGTCTATATATTAGATTTCCTGAGTTGACTGCATTGGTCTTGTTAGGGAAATCATATTTAACAAGTAATTGAAGCTTACATTGCATCTAGAATGTTTTGTGAATGTGAGGCTTGTACATGACGACAAACTTCTGGCATTTAGGAAACATGAACACATGAAATTTTGGGGGCCGGAGAAACTCAATTTTGCAGGTGCTGAAGGTGCTCCGTTAATTTCAACGGCTGGGGGAAGCCTATTTTTAGCCTTGCATCCTGTCATTGTGATAGCCACTGTTTTCTGGACGGGACAGACTGTTCTGCACAATAGTTGTAGGAGTATTCATGAAAGAGACTTGTTCAAACCAATCTGAGAAAAGCTGTCTTGGGCAGACTTACCTACCTTTCTCCTCCTGTGGAGTTTCTCAGCTTTTAATCTGTGAATGCTCCTTTTTAAATGCTGAGAGGAAAATAGGCAGAGCCGTCATTCCATCATGTTTTTGCTCATGGAATACTTTACTGTGCGTTCTGGTGGGATTCCAGACGTGTGGCCCCCGGATACAGCACCTTGGCATTTGAGAAAACAGCAGAAGCAGGAATGCCACCCTCATCCTTCCCGTGTCCTAGCCCAGGCGGCAGGTCACAGAACTTTCCAGGTCACTTCCCGATACCCTGAGGGAAGAAACATCCTTGTCCTCAAGGACGCAGAGAACCAAGAAGAAGAAGCTGAACAAACTGGGATTGCTAAGATCCCCCCTGTTTGTTACTGTCAGATCACACCCTCTTTGTCTAATCATACTTCATACACAATTGGTCAGTCTTTGTTAAACCTAAGTATAAAAATAGACTTTTTCCTGTTTCTTTGGGTCTTTGTTTCTGAAGGCTCGTGTGTCACATAAAACTTAAATTTATAGCCTTTTTTCTTAATCTGTATTATTTTGCCATAGTGGTTGCAGCAGTGGACCTTGCAATGGGTGAGGAAAAGATAATTACTTTTTCTCCTCTAGCAGTTACCATCTTCAGTAGTTTACAGGCAGGTCCTGGGTTATGAATGAGATAGATTCTGTAGATTTGTTCTTAAGTTGAATTTGTATGTAAGTTGGAACAGGTACATTTATTTATTAGCTATAATAGACTCTGTTCAGAAGTGTGAGTTTTATGTCAGATGTTTGTAACTTGGCGACTGCCTGTTTTAGGAAAATAGCTCGGGAAATACTAAGCTATGAAAAGAGTCATTTCATATACTGGGTATAAAGAAGGTGCAAGGTACACCGGGCTTTAGGTGTTTGCATTACTGGGGTGTTTTGCATGGGCAGAAGCCAAGGAAGGGTGGGGTTGGTTGGATGGAGGGAAGGGAAGAGAAGGGTAAAGCTATGGTAGGACAAGCTACAGACATTCAGAAATCTTGCATCCTGGCCAAATACTTTTTAATTTCCACTTTGGAGACATCGTATTAAATCTGAGAGATCTTGTCTGAAATCAAAGCTGTACTAGGTATCAACAAGGTGGCTATGTGAATATTGCCAAACTCCTAACCTTTGGTTTCTTCCTATATGAGCTGGAGGACTATAACTAAATCATTAGGTTATTGTAATAATTACTAATGACCCTCTTGGCATATAATAAGCACTCAATAGGCATTTGTTGAACAACTATATCTCATTTTGTGCCTAGCATATAGTCCTAAACAAATGGAAACTTTTATGATTAGTACTATAATTGTGAGGTCTGACTCCCAAATATAAACGCAGACAGAAAGCACATCAATGTTGAGAAAGATATATGGTGGTCAGTAACCTAAATTTTATGCGTGCTTATGGCTATTTTTTGATGAGATCACATATAAGGATCTATAGATTATTATAGAGTTAATTCTAGATTTAAAATATTTCATAACACATTCCTCAGAATTCTTGTAGTGTTTTCTGTGGGGAAGAAGAAGCAATACCTTTTCTGTACTCATCACAAGGCTCATTCAGTGTCCAGGGAGGAGAGGGGCAAATAACCATGTCCCCAGGGCAGCAGATGTCTTCCGTGTAGGGAAAAGAAATCGTCAAATGTGACTAGTAAGTTCTCTGCCCAGATAAATTATCCTACAAATCAAAACTAGAAGAGTCCTTCCAAAGCTCAGTATGACAGTTTGTGGTTCAAAATCTTTAAAATCTGTCTGTTCATGAAGCAATGCTTTGCATTGGGAATGTGATGACAATTATGGACATTCCCCTAGAGAAATGCACTTATGCTTATGTAGATAATTTTCCCCACTAATTTCCAGAAATTCTAGGATGCACAAAAGCCCATTATAAGCCATGTATGGCCAATGGACGCCAACCATCAGAGTTCCTGAGGTTCAACCTCATATATGACATAGTCCATCATTTCTATCATGATATTTAAGACTTTCTCCCATAACTCTATTGTATCTACAACAGCTACAATAACTTTTCTTGCTCCCCCACTCCCACCCTTCTTGATCACACACTTAGACCCATTTTTGTGGAAAAAGACCCATTGCCGTCTAAAAATTCTTGAACCAGGTGCATCTTGTCTCCTAATCTTGCTGGTAACTGTTCCTTCTGCCTGGAATACCTTTCCCACTTCTCTCCTTTTAAAGGAAGGAATTGCATAACCAGGCTCTCTGGGAAGCCTTTTTAAATGATGACTATCAAAAAGAACACCTTCTTCAGAATTCTGGCAGTGTTTTCTGTAAAAAGTAAAATCTTTTCCTCACTTATGGCTGATAACTCTATAACCACCACAACAAAACCAGATTAGAAAGAGAAAAGCATAACGAATGTATTTAATATAAGTTTAATATGACACAGGAGTCTTCAGAAGTGAGAATCCAAAGAAAATAAGAAAAAAATTGTGTGTTTTGAAGCTTAGCTTTAAGGACAGTCTTGTAGAAATATGGTGAGTCTGATCTAATGGCAATAACTGGGGGAAATTGAGCAAGGTCTGTTCTTTCAGATTCTTCTTGGCGTCTCTGACCTTCCTTCCTTCTGGGACACCTGTCACCTGAGAGCCTGTAAGAGAAAAGGTCAGAGAGACTTTCCTGCTTCTGTTGTTTTCTCAATTTTCTTGCTTAAAATACTCAGTATACCAAGGTGCCATGTTTTGGGATATTGTCTCTTCTGCCCTGACATTACCTTATTATTCATGTAATAATTAAGGTGTGTTATTTTTTATCTTTTTATACAAATAGGTCAACTCTCCCTAACTAGATTGTCAGCCACAGGCAGAGACGGTGGTTTGTGCATTTTGGTTGAGAGGTGAAACAGTGCAGATAGTAAGATGTTTCTTCAGACTGTCATGAAATCTTTCAGAAAACAAACAAGAATTAGCTGAATTTCCCACCTAAATACAATTGTCTAACACAAGCATGGGTGTAAAAACCAAAGGACATTTGAAAAAGTTGAAAAGTAGTCTAGAATTTGGGAAAGTTACAATCAGTTACCACTAGATGGAGGAAGTGATTTTCTTCACTTGAGTGAATTTGAAGCTTTTCATTTGAAGAATCACAAATGTTTGCTTAGGCCTCAGATGGTTATTGTTGGCAATTTACCAGATTATTAATATCTTCAAGAAGATTTGTCTTCTTCATAATTTTATAAAAAGCATTCTCTATCTTTCTTTTTGAAACTCCTACACCCACAGAAGACAAAGCAAAAATAAAGCAAACAAATATAACCAGTGTGAAATGAAACAGATTCAACAAATGATTTAAAATATGCCTTTAAACTCAGGGCAAAATTTTGTGTGACTTCGTTGCACATTAGAAAAATTAATTTTTTTATAACAAAAGAAGATAAATATAGATATTTATAGACCTTTATAGACTTCATCTTTCTGAGTATTGTTGTTTGACTGTATTTATTGCTATTGTTACATGTTTAGAACACACCTGTATTTTATACGTCAAGTGTGAAAACTTTTGCTTCTATTGACTTTTGTTTCGAAAAGCCCTGTTTTGTGTTTGTCAGAAAGGTAAACTTGCAACTTAGAAAAAAGTCTATATAATTGTGGTAATCACTTTTCACTAGGGGCAAAATTGATAGTATTGCAATTGGTTCAAAAGTAAAACCCTTCTCCTTTTTCCTTTTCTTTCTTTTTTTTGGGGGGGGTTAATGTTGTTACTTTTCTTTAACAGGAGTAGACATGTTAGAATGATCATAAATGAGCTTTTGCGCCTGCTGTTATTTTATCTTCTGTGAAGAAATTTCAATCATATTCTTAATGTTTCTGTTTCCAAGCCAACTGTTTAATGCTCAAGGCTTTATTTCAGATTGCGGCTCAGACTATTCATTTATGCTAACAGTAGAGCTTGAACAATACTGTAAATTAAAGAAAATGTAATTTTGGGATTTGTCTTATAATTTACCATTTTCAAAAAGCACTCTCTGGAGAAATTAATAGCTTAAATATTACTGGAATAATGAGGATCAAGTTTGAGGAAAATATAGCTTGAAAGTCTATTACTGAAAATGATGGAAATAGGCATTTTTGTATTGCTATCCAAGCAAATATAATACCATACCATTTATCTCTAATTATCCCTAAGAAAAGGAATGAGATGCACTGAAAAAACAAAGAGTGGAGATTTAAATGGATCTGTTATTTTCCTGCTTTCTCTCACCTATTTCTGTTATTATAAATATTAATAAAAATCAGGAAATAAAGCTAGAGAGTAAAAACAGAAGGCCGATATATTCTTTGGGTCAACAAAGAACTTCTACGCAGCACATCAAAAAATCTTAGGCCTATTATTCTGGGAAAATATCCTCACATATAATCCAAATGTTCATTTTCAAATCCATTCATGTTCAACGAAGTGTGTGATTTTTCTATTCAAGTTAAAGAAAGCCAGATTGAGAATTTATCTAAATTCAGCTAATTATATTTGGTCAAGCATTGTCCTTGGCACAAATATTCTTCAGATCTAAAATTTTTCTACTTTTAATCGGCTATGGCGATAGGGGTCACTGGTTACAAAAATAGAAAGTTTAATTACTTCAGCATACCAGCCTATGACTAGACCTTTAGATTTTGTGTTGTTTCTTCCTGTCCAAATAAATGGTTGGGTTTATGCAACAAATGTATCCTACAGAGGTAAAACAGGGACAAACAGCAGGGAACAGATCAGTGAGATTAATTTGTATCTTACTGGAGCTTTGTAAAAGTTTAGGAGCTTCCTTTCTGAATGGTAAGTAGCTTCTGACAGCCATTTGCATTGTATCTCTTTATGGCACAGTCATCATTTGGGCTGGGTAGTTTCACCACCACCCAATTAATTTTTAAATTATACCGTAAGGGATTGACACATCGTCTTGATGTGTTCACATCCGTGATCTTGGAGCTTTGATGCTTCACTTATCAATGCCCTCCCCAACTTGTGAGAAAGACTTCTTTCCTTTGAAAAGGCAGGGATATGAGACAGAAGAAAAGAAGCAGGCAGAATTTTTACACCTCCTCTTGTCAGTCTGGATGACTCACTGAGGTTGGTAGGTTGTATGCCCTGTATCAATACAATTACATAATCATTACCTGTAAGTTAAATCACTTCACACACCCACTGGTGAAAAATGTAACAATAAAGCTATTTTTATGAATTTTCCCCTTCAAAGTAATTATATATAGTTGAGAAACTAAACTACATTCAAACTGATGTAACTTCAAACATTACCTTTCCCCTTATAAAACTTTTTGCTCTTCTTACCTTGTACTGTACTGAATTTAAAAACAGAAAAGGAAAAGCTAGTTTTGGTAGAAAGCTCAAATGAATTTTTCAGCTATTCAGCAGGTATATTCAGAACAGAAAATAATGCAACTGGTAGCATATTCTCATTGCCTGACAGATAGTTGGTGCTCAGAAAGTACCCACCGAAACAATGTTAAATATATACATTTCTTTCCAAATGATTGGAAAAATGCCTAGATTTCCAAAAATAAAAGTGTGCTTAGAGGATTATTTTTGACAACAAATGCAAGCATCAGGAGAAATTTCCATGAATTAAGGGAAATAAGGATGACTTTCTGATTTTATAATTAGTTAGCTTTGAGAATTAGCGTGCTTAGCTTCAAAGCATTAAAAAAATGTTCGTGATGGAAGAGGAAGCCATGTAACCTCAGAGGGCATGGGTTTGAATCCAACATAGGTTGTCACAGAAAGCTGATACCGTTTGACAACTGGTTTGTGAAATGAGCTGGTCTCAGTCCAGTGGACAGATGTCCATATCACAAAATGCTCTAATTGGCAGTCTTAGCAAAGGAGCCAAGAATTGAATGGGCCTGGAATCTGAACCCTATTCTCACTCTCTAGAGGAGGAGACAGAGGTACACTCAGAAGGGAAGATTAGAATTGCTGGTGGCAATAATATATATGTTTTATGGATAAACAGAGGACTTTGTGTTTCAAAGCTGTCAGTCTGATTTTTCAATATATTGAGTACGTTTCATAAGCCCTTCTCAAGTTGATGCAAGGGTTTATTACTTTTTGATGTAAATTTATTATTGAAAGCTTCCATATTGTCAAAGGGAAAAACAAAGCTGAGCAGTAGCTAAAGGAGTAAAAACAGATTTTATTTGGGAAAAGAGACCTCAGTATGGAACCGGGCTCCCTTCTGAATACTCACATGGATGAGTGGAGATTTTTATGCGGGGTAGGGGTAAGTGGAAGGAAAATTACTAAGAGGAAACATCGGTGTTGGGGAGGGATTCTGGCTAAATAAACTTGACAGTGTTCTTGCTGAAGGCAGGCCAGGGTGATCCCATGTCACTTGGGGGATGGCGGGGAGATGGAGAATTTGTGCAAATATATAGGGCAAACAGATATCAAGGGTGGTGGGAGATTCTCACTAAACTGACTTAGCAGGATTTTTGCTAAAGCTGGGTCATACAAATATGGACACAGAAGTCCAAAGGCGGAGGCCTGGTGGAGAAGAGGGTTCAGAGGAGCCTGATAAAGATCGGCCGAGGAGAAAGCCTTTGTCAGTATGCTAGTGCATTTCTCATATAAAATGTGTACTGTTGTTGGATTTAAAGACTATCTCTAGTCAGCTAAAAATATCACACATGACATGAAAACTGGCAAGTGAAATTCAGTAAATACTTGAACTTCGAATATTTTGTCTGTGGCTCAAAATGAGCCCAATCTGCTATTACTTTTCTATGCACCACATTGAAGCAGACATTCCCCACGCCTGGGAGATCAGATGGACAGAACTACTGGATGTGTAGCCTTTTAGAATTAATGACATAGCTGTAGGCTGGATCAGGTCTTCATGCTGGATAAATGGCAAGTAACTGTCTATCTGATATGGTTTTAGCAGCTATGAGAATGTCTATTGTCCCCATACTAAAATTCCAAGCTTTAAAGATTATCTTTTAGCTTTCATTTTGATTTCTTTGGAAGAGATTCTTCTCCAAAACATGGTTTACAGAACACTACTTATTCTATAGGTGTTCTGCTAAAAATAAAAGTGAAACAATAAAACCCCCAAACCCCGCCTGTGGCTCAGCGAGTAGGGCGCCGACACCCCCCCCTCTATACTGAGGGCTGCGGGTTCAAACCCAGCCCCAGCCAAACTGCATCAAAAATTAGCTGGGTGCTGTGGCAGGCACCTGTAGTCCCAGCTACTTGGGAGGCTGAGGCAAGAGAATCACTTGAGCCCAAGAGCAGGAGGATGCTGTGAGCTGTGACTGCACAGCACTCTACCGAGGGTGATAGAGTGAGACTCTGTTTCCACAAAAAAAAACAAAAACAAAAACAACAACAAAAAACACATATCAGAGATGATGTAATGGTGTGTGTGTGTGTGTATTTCATGGTTATGTAAATATGGAAAACATTTGGTTAAATAATGTTAAATAGATTTATTTATGCAAAATTCGTATGCTGTTAACATAAAAGTGTCCCTTTTGACTCTTGAAGATGAGAATATGCTAACATTTTAGATAACAGCTGTTAACACCTAGTGTTCCAAGGAACACAGACTGAGAAATGCTCTTCTCAGGCCTTCTGAGTTTAGTATTCACTAATTGCTAATTACTACCTGATAGAAGAAGTTTTTAAAGCAATGTTTTTCAACTTTTTTTTTTTTCTAATCTCACAGCATGCTCAAACCTATACTTAAACTTCCACGGTACACTTAAATTTTGTGGATCAAAGAAAAAGAATAAAATAGAAAATATACTTACTGTGCTTTGAACTTCTTTTGAAAATAATTTCATCAATGTTCTTTAAACTTCTTTGAAGCACACCTAAGATCCTTGCCCAGCACACCAGTTGGGAGAATCACTGTGTTAAAGGAAAAGGAGAAAGCAGGCAGAATTTGTTACCAGTAATTACTGGAGACTAATTGTTTTCTCACCATTTTACTGCCATCAAAACATTGTTAATAAAACCTTCCTCAGAATGGAAAATAGTTTGCTGTTTGAGAAGTTTAGTAGAATCTCAGTGGTGTGTTGTTTCTGATACATTGTTCTCAGGAAACCTGTGTATGTTACAACTTCCTGCTGTCAAGTTTCTCTGGAACCTTGGTTATGGGTAAGTGCACTGATGTCTCTTAGTGCCCTTTCTCTCTAAGCCTGCTGGGTTCCTTCTCTGCTGGGGATTGTCATGGTAGACCAGGAGATAAGAAATGTTTGGAGTTAGACAGTTGAACACAAGATGACAGAAATGTCCCTCCTCAGGGTCAGTTAAAGTGAAACTGGGTCTCACTGGGTCTCTTGATGCGATTGACCTAGTACCCTCAAAGCTGAGACCAGTGGTTCTCAACCCTGGCTGAACATTATAGTCTTAAACCTGAAACACCCGAGGTCTAAACTCACAGGTGCCCGAGGTCTAAACTCACAGGTTTAAATTGAATTGATTTGGGACTCAGTCCACACATTGAGATTTCTTAAATCTCCCAGAGGGTCTTCTGTGTAGCTGAGGTTGAGAACGCAGGTATCACAAGTCTTATGACCTCCAAGCAGCCACACTCTTCTGTTGACAGTTATAACAGGTCTTCAACCGGCTACAGATTTACTATGTAAAATTTGATCAGGAGGCTCAAGAATGATCTCATCTGTGTTGGGATTACTTGATGAGTCTAATTACTTCACCCTTTGGCACCCACGCCATGTTCTAGTCTCCGGCAGATGACCAACTGAGTTAAGCAACCCAAACGTGAGTAAAAGAAAGGCCTTTTGCCAAGAGTTTCTGTGATTTTTGACATTTTCAAAGGTAAAATGGCAAGTAACTGTCTGTCTGATATGGTTTTTTCAAAACTAGATTATGCAAAAATACACCTCAGATTTGAACAATCAGGAAATTACCCAAGATATCAGGGCAAACAGAAATGCTAATTTCGAAGCCAGTGTATTTATATTAACATTTGGAAGAGTGCTTCAGAAATCATTGAGGTCAGGTTGAGTGAGATGTATTTTTGTGGTTCACAACCACTTCCATGTATAGTTATATTATTTTTAGCCACTCTGGTGTAGGAGTAGTCATGAGGAATATTTCTACTACCTATTTGGGCCAACTCATCCCATGTTATAGCAGCAAGTTTCAGGGCAGGAGTGTTACCATGATATTAATGTATGTTAAGAAACTGCCATCAGCAGGGTACTGGGGAAACTTATTAAATGTAGAGTATCAATGTCTTTATATAGTGATCAAGAAAATGCCATGAAGGCTATCTGTAACAGTACGATGAAAACATTTCTGAATGTATATGAATCATGCCCTATGATTGCACCA